>APFE030629743.1:74590-85622 GCA_000404065.3 Pinus taeda
CCTTGTTGGACAAGCAAGTCATGCATTTTCACCTTCCAGATCTCGAAATTATTCTTGCCATTAAATTTCTCAATTTCAAACCGGGCACTTTGAGTTTTCACCATTTTGTATCAAAAAAAAAAGCACAATAATCTCCAATATCAACGTTTTAAATACCAGCAATTTAAAAAAAATTTGCCTATGCCTTAAAACAAAAAATATCTTCCTTCACACAAAAAAAAAAATTCTGCCTATGTCTCTGTACTTCTGCCTTTAAAACAAACTGCCCTTTTTTCCAATCATTTTTTTAAAACAATTAATGTGCTACTCAAAACCTTCCTCAACAACCAATTTGACAATGGTTATTTTATTTCATGTTTGATTGGGTCACATCGGTTTTGAAACAAAACTTTACAGCAGACTCTTGGTTATACACATGCACCAACGATTTTAAAAAACAGGCTCGTGATCTCAAAGAAACACACCGTGGCTGTCATATTGAACCCTCTGTCACTTTCAATCAATTGCAGATCAGAAAGGTTGTACTTCGCCATTTTTGAACATTAAAGGTTAGAAATTATAAAATTGTAATGCTATTATTCACTGTCGGCAGCTTCACTTTAATATAACCAATACTCGATTTGGTTAAAAATATATATATTCAATCACCAGCGAACAAATAATACCGTGGCTGTTTTGGTTGACCATTCAACTACTCAAAACCGCAGTTGTAAGGAATTACGTCATACAGAACGTCTCTCAACTTTTCCAAACTATCAATTTTCAATGATTCAAGTGGACAGTATAATGTTTTAATGCATCCACTCTCACGATCAGTCAAAGCATATCAAACGGGAGGTAGAAAGCGAATATCTCGCCTTTATATCACATCAAAATCATGCAAGAAGATAACATTGACTGTAAAATGCTTCACAGGAAAGTTGATCTAGAAAAACGCTTCCACAACAATTCAGACTAACTTGTTTCCACAGCAAGTGCTCCACAGCAATTAAAATACCATGCACCAGAAATTTAAATACCAGGTACGCACGCAGGCAGGCAGCAATCAATTAGCGTGTTCACGCACCAGGTATATCAGTGCGCTGCTCCTCACCATGCCAGGGCTACCCAGCAAACGCACCAGCATTCACCTCAGCGGCTGCTCCTCACCACGCACAGCAAACGCACCAGCAGCTCAGTCCGCACCCCTCCTCACGTTAGCGCAGCACCTTCAGCACTCCAGGACTTGATCCAATAGTGCTCTGATACCAATTTTTGGAATTCAGACGCACATCAATTTAATAAACACACAGCAGAATTAACACAGCAAAACAATCAAGCACATAAGAGACAATTTTTAACATGGTTCACCCAACCAATCTAGGCTACGTCCACCAAACATAGGCATCAGGAATATATTAATCAAATTGGAGATTACATCAAGAAATCCTCACACTCTCTTAGCAAATCATCCGACTGATTGCCTGTTATATAGCATAGAGAATCTAACAGCCTCATAACTCCCTCACATCAAATATAGGAGGCATTAACTCACTCCCAAGAACCTGGAGCTAATCTAGGAACTGACTCCCTATTGTTGTCATCCTTCAGAGATTTTTGCCTATTTGACTTCAAATAGAAAAATCTCAACACTAAGTTGCCCGAATATGTCCCTCCGTGCAAGGGCAAGACCAAGGTGCCAAAAGACATTAACGAAAGCAAGGTCACCTTGCACATACCTCTAGTACCGAACAATATTGTCTTTGATGGACCATGCTTGGGGTGGGTTCTGCTATTGAAATTGGAAGACTGGAACTTGGATGACACTGAGAAGTTCCCTCACTTGGCGATAGAACAACTAATGCACCGCCATGTTCATACAACCACTGAGATGACTATGTTGGAACCACGAAAGTGGCTCAGGGGTGTAGACAAGGTGGTCTGCTCAACCTGCTATGGGTGCCACATTACAATCACACACCCATTACAATATTGCTAATCAAGCAGCTGCTATGCTTGGTGCATGTGGCTAGAGGAGCCGATACCCATCACCGACAGGTTGATCCATAAGACCACATGGCTGCCATATATAAGAGAAAATCTAGCCATGATGTTTGGTGGAAAAGGTAGTGAGCATGCCCTCATGGAGGCCATGTAGTAGAAATTCAAGCTCGTGAAGAAGATACAAAGCTATTCCATATCAAGTATTTGCGATCCTGTGGTCAAGGTGGCCACTCAACTTTTGGCAGGAAAAGTTATGTGGAAGTGTCACGTAAATGAAGTGCCAACACCCTTCATTTCTCTAGCGGCCCAATGCGTAGAAGGAGTTCAGTTAAATTGGGCACACTATCTTTGCGGTGAGTTCCTCACAAACTGACGTGAGGCACATGAGCTCAACAAGACCTTCCACTATGTGTGGCTCTTGCTATCCATTGTGCTGGTATCCTAGGAGCTACCTAAAGACAATCAATTCCCCTTGGTCATGATAGACCTACCAAAAGAAGTGAAGTACGCTTCACTATGGGTGAACAAGGATTCTCATCGTATCAAGGATAGCAAGATATTTTGATATTTATGGAAATGAATATACGTATGGATATCAATTGTAAGCTGCAATTCTCTCCTACTGTGTTTTCCAAACTGTAGGAGTATGTGGAGTTCAAGGAAGACTTTCAGTGCGTATCTATCAAGGCATGGAAGGACCCTCGGCAGAAGTGGCATGACTTGCCTTACTTGACAACTGATGGCACGATCGATGAAGTTGTTGATCACTGGCTGGTAGAGTGGCGCATAGCCTCAAACTCAGCAGTAAGATTGAGCAAGTCCACCATGCAACGGAAAAAGGAGGAGGCCAAGCTCAAGATGGTGCAACTAGCCGAGAAGAGGAGGAAGGAGGCTAATGACAAGGCCCAGGCAAAGTGCGATGCCACACAGCATGTGGAAGAGAAGATAGGTGGAGAAAAGTGTTGCTCTGATAAAGGTTTTAGGTCACTGTCACCCAAAACAGAGGAAGAAATGGATGAGGAGACATAGTATCATGGACTGGACCCATAGACGGCGTCATTCCATATCAAGCATCCAAGAGGATAGGAAAAAGTTGGGCTGTAGAAGAAATCTAAGGCTAGTAATATGTCGCTAGACCCAATCATCCTAACAGAGGGAGATTTGAAGGACATTAGATATACAATGCGGGATGTCACCACAGAGGTACTATAGTAGTTCGAGCAGTAGTAGCAGTAAGTATTGGGGCTCATCCAGATGGGTCTACATGAGTTGTAGATCTGTGCATCATCGACCGACGCGGTGTCCACAAGCCTCGCCATTGGTACTTCAAAAGCCACCAGGATGCTGCGTGCAAAGGACTCCCAAGCAATAGTGATGCTGAAGGGATCACTGACCATAGAGATCGAAGCTGACAAGCCTGTTGTCAGTGCCCATAAGGGAGTAGGGCTAAACTTGGCATTGCTTCCTAGCAAGGCACTTCACCTACTATAGGATGGGGTGATTGTGGAGCTGATGGCCCACGAACAACGCACTTTGCAGGTGATCAGTGAGTAAAATATAAATAATGTGTAGATGACCCTACAAAAAGACTCTTTCATCGTTGCCGTGAATGACGTAACCGACCAAAACATGGACATAGTTCAAGTCGTAAAGGAAGCCCCAGTAGAGGTGCACATTTGCAAACTTGCTACGGGGGTTCACAATGCTCACACAGAGTTGGCCAAGGTTCAGTTGGAGCTAAACCTCCAGATTGCAGAGTTGCAATTAAAGGCTCTGCCTTCAACTACAACGGAAGTAAAGGAGCAGCACACAATCATTGTCACAGAGGTGATTGCGAAAGTAGACAATGTAGTAGCAGACTCCACAAGTTTGTTTGAACAATCATTCGAGGTACTGACCAGTCTACAAGAAGATCCTAATGTATGGAGGTTGGAGACAAAGGCACAAGAACTGCAACAGCGCTACGATGAGGTGAAAGGAACAGCACACACTGTTGCCCTCACACAAAGACTTGGGAAGCTGTAGGTGGTGGGCTCCAGTATTGCAACAATAATGCTGCAACTCCTGGGACTCCCTTCTTTACTTTTATCAACCCGGTAGTTCGTAACAAACTTAGAAGCGACGGTGTTGTATGCACAAGTACTAGCTCTTGTTGCGGGCTGTCACATGGTTAGCTGGACAAGTCCGCTAGGAGCTTAAGCCAATTCTATGAGCTTGAGAAGAAGCTTTTTAACTGATGGATGGAAGCTAACTCAAAGGAAGCTAATCTACTTGCGGAAAGAAACTAAAAAGCTGAAAGGAAATGCAAACCCTAGCAAACCCTAATTTTACCAACTAGCCCTACTAATGCAAGAAAGAGGATGCAAGCTACTGGAAGAGATGTCATTGACTTCTCAGAAGGTAAAATGCATGTGTCTAAGCTACTTCTATAGTAAATCTGAAGAAAACATCTTTTTGTAGTTTTGAATAAGTTGTCAGAATTATCATGCATGTGCTTTCATTGTTTTTGACTATGCAGAGGTGGATTGGTGAGAGGAAATGCTTGCAGGAGGTTGGGAAGGTTTGAAGGTTTGAAGGGGTCCCTACTACCCTTCTAGAGAGTTTCACAGAGTTTGGCTATCAATAAACCGCTTTCGTGAGCTTCTACAGGGAGTCTGCAGGGGTTCTACAGGATGTTCAGAAAGGGGATTTTGGAGGATTGATGGAGGACGAAAGGTAAAGGAGTGGGTATGGAAGTGAGATAAGGGTGTGAGGAGGTCTAGGGCTTGGTGGATGGAGTTGAGGAGTGGTGAGTATGGTTGGATTTGTTCAAGGAGGGGTAGAGCAATGCTGCACAAAAATATGGGAATTAGGGCAAAGCGAGCAAATGTGGCAAACGTAAGGAAAGAATCTAGGTTAGAGGATGGAGCAGGTGGGATTGATGGAGTACAGGTAGATATAGAAGTATTACAGGTGCTCTGCAAGTTATTTCTTAAATTGAACAAACAAAGACTTGGAAAATCAAGGACCTAGTTACTTTAGCATCATCTGACCTAGATAACAACAAAGAAAAGGGATAGAAGTTTATTTGCAACGAAATCATGTGAAATAACTATGCAACTAAGCAATCATAAACTTGAGCATGTAACCACAACTGGTATCAACTTCTGCAAATGAGAATCTAACACTAATAATTGCATGGTGAAGTAAAGACAGTGTTTTTGGTAGCAGCAAGGTCACCTTGGTCCCATCTCATGATTCCACTGAGGGAGAGGTGAGATCCGAGGTGATTGATAGCCTTTTTATGAAGATCTTCCCTATTATTAACCTATCAAATCAATCTGAACATGAAAAATCCTTTAACCATAAAAAATGATCTAGGTAACCAAGCAAGATTTAAATCTACTTAACATAAATTATTTTGCAAAAATACTAACAACAAATAACAGTACACGAAGGAAGCCTTGGCACTTGGGTTGGGCCCAACCCCAAGAGCTATAGGCTCCTAAGAAGAACTCAGAACTGATGCCAAATAGATCTACTTTCCATTACTCAAAAATAACCATGTCACAAAGAAAGTTGTACAGCAGCAGCTACAAAATGAGCTGGCAAATAACATCACTATAGTGCAAAATACAAAAGTCCAAAAAGTAACCTACAAAGGCTGGAAGCCTTCCTATTTATGCACTACGAGGGTCTCCAATAGCCCTCCTTAACTCAAGGGGCTTGGCTGCTCAAACTACCAGTGATCAGCCACTTTACACAAGACTGCTCAGCTGCCCTTGGTAATCCTTTTCGGTGGCCTGCTAAACTCTGAGTTGAGGTTGGAGATTTCGAGGAAGGACCTTTTAATGCAGGAGATACCCTTCCAACGAATCCTCACCCTTGTTCCTTCATGCTTGGCTATCATCTGGCTCATAATTGCTTGGCCTTGGTCCAAAATTTGTCCAAAAATATGCATTAACAACATGTTAGCCTTCTTGGTCAAGTGACTATCCTCATTCGCTCAACTAACATAAATATACTCAAAAAACATGCATAAACTATGAAAAATGGTGGATTGATGAAGAACAATTAGCCAAAATGAGCCCAATAAGTTACCCAATTCCGAGGCTCGTCATCACCCCCTTGCTAAATGGGTTGCTCATCCTCGAGCAACTAATCCAACTCATCATCCTTGATAGCCTTGACCGCCTCTCTCACATCCCAGGCCTCCGAGGTGATATCTTCTTCATGGTCATGAAATCCTGATTTTCTTTCCACTTCTTCCCACTGCCTGTGTTCCTCCTCTTCTTTGACTCCTTCCAGCAGCCCCAAAAGCAAGGGAGGACTGAATTTTAGGCTGATCCAGTTGGCCTGAATATTCTTTATGGACTATTTGTAGAGGGGTATTCTTGCCAAGGCCTCCCTCATCCTTGTTAGGGAGTGGTATTCCCTTATTTTTAGGCTGTGGGACAGTGTGTTCCACCTCCGTGTGCAAGCATGAACACAGTTATCCCCCAACAAAATTTCCATGTCCTCAAAATGGGCTATGGCTTGAGCTTGTCATTCAATGTAATCTGGTAAGGCCTGAGAGTTATTTTCCAATTGATGATGGGCATATATTAATGCTGAGGGGTCCTCCGGCTCTGCTCTGATCATTAGTGGTTCCTTTAGTTCCCTGTCCATAACATTTCGGACCTCTGCTGCTCTCTTTTCTTCATGATTTAGCTAAGAGGCCATGGCGATAAGTTGCACATCTCCTACCACAGCGTTGGGATCCCACAAATTCATGTTGGAAAGGGCCAAGTTGTGTAAGTATAACTCTGATAATTTGGCCTTGTCCTCTGACGAGCTACTATCACATAAAGCCATGAATTGATGATAGTTTTGGAATGGAGTGGTGCCCCTTTGGACCAAGGTGTTGATCTGGAACTGCAACCATTGCTCCTTAAGGTATAAGGCATATGATTTGGCGGGTTTCCAGCACTGTATGACCTCTACTACCCAGCTGGCCATGCAAGCCAGTTGGGCTTCCTTTTCTTGCACCTGTTGCCTTAGAGACTGTATCTCCTGTGCTGCTTGCAATTCCTTTTCCTGTAGCTGTCTAGTCAGTGCCTCAATTTTAGCCTGTAGCCCATCTCTTTCCTATTGTTCATAAGGAGTTTCCTTTTCTGTTGTGGGCTCTTCCTGTTGCCACTGTTCTCCCAAGATGTCGGGCCTGTCTTCCTTATAGTGTCTCTGTAACTGTAGCTGCTGTTTTAGCAGCTCATTTTCTTCCTATAACTTGGCCCGCTGGCTACTTTCCACATGCCTTACCATAGCCAATTCCTTTCTTGCCTCCTTGATTTGTTCTTCCAGGGGACCTCTATCTGCCACACCCTTGGACTTGGAAATCTTCATCCAAGTGTGGGTCCTCACTCTCTCTTCTTCTAGTGCAAAGAAAAGTGGCATCGCGAATTTTTGGGGAATTATCTTTCTGGCCTCTAACAGGTTATAGTAGGAGCCCCAGCTAGGCTGGGGGCTTGGTTCCACAATGTTCTCAGCCCTTTCTTCCTCCTGTGATGATTTAGCTGCCTTTTCTTCCAATTCCTCTGTCTCCTTTAGTCTAGCCAGCGTTTCCTATAGAACTGTCTCGGCATCTTGTAGAGAGGTCTTTGTGTCCATCATTTTAATATTTTCTCTCCAGGTTGACATTTTCGGGCTTCCCCGTTCATAGGTGATGGATTCTTTTGAAGGAGACTTTTCCATTTGTTTAGTTGTGGTGTCCTCAATCGTAATTGACTCTTTTGACTCTGGCTGGGGTCTGCCAGTTTTTATCCGTGTGCTCCTTCTTGCCTTAAAATACATGGAAAGCTCCCTTTTTCACTTCCCTTTTTGCCTTGGAGATGTGCTTAAGGCAACCAGCACAACTAATGCCTCCCTGGCTAAAATATTAGGTGATTTCTCCATTTGCTGCTCTGTTTCCATGCTTCCTGTAGAATCTGTTTCAGCTGGTTTCATGCTTCCTGTAGAAACTATTTTCATGCTTCCTGTAGAAACTATTTTCATGCTTCCTGTAGAAACTGTTTCGATCTATTTGGCTGGATGTGTCTTTCCTTTTAATTCCTATTTGGTTGCCTTGGTTGTGCCCTCCTTTGTTTGGACTTTTTTAGTCCTCTCTGCTCTACTCTGCAGTCATTTCTCCCTGGGTGTTTGTGCCATTGGTCCTCCCAGAGGTTTAGGCTTAGCAATTTGGCCTTTTCCCCATTCCTCTTTCTGTCCTTTTTGTGCTTGTTTGCTCTGTGTTTCTTTACCACCGATTTTCTTTCTTGCTTCAGTGTGTTCCCTTTCTTCACTGCTGGATGAGGTGAGCTCCTTGGCCAGAATTCGAATATCGTCATCTCTGGACATGTTGCGGAAAATCTCCCAGGAGAGGAGGACAGTGTAGGTGTGGAGGGCATCTTCCACTAAAAGCTTGATGAGCCCATGATGGGCTAACTGATCTGGTGTCCCATCCTTCAATTTTGTGCCACATTCAATTAATGATTGCAAAAGGAAATAAGGGATGCTCAACTTCTTTTTTGGAGGTAAATTCAACCCATGTCTTAGTTCACTCAGCAACCGGAAATGATAGTCGTAGACAATACTGAACTTCCCCTCACAGGTAATGTATTTCATGATGTGGAGACTGAATTCGCTCCAAAAAGGATGTAAGCTAGCTCTCCGAAGCCCGTTCTTGTCTTCTGCAAAACGTTCGTCTGGTAGGAAGAATTCTTTCTTGGCTTTTTGGCCCAATGCCCTCTCCTCTTTGCTCCACGGTATCCCTAATGACAAACCAGGAACTCAACTAATGAGTTCAGGGGTAAGCTTTAGGGTCAACTCTCTGAAATTCACTGTGGCCTGTGTCTTTGATTTAGGTTTCAATGAAATTAAGAATTCCTCCATTATCTCATCGTCATGACCCTGAATTTTGTCCCAAATGGTCATCCAGTTGGCACGGGTGAAGAGGTTCACCACCTTAGGATGTTCATGCAATTTACTGGAATCTAAGGGTTCCTTCCCGATAAACCCCCCTGGCATGGTGAGAGTGCTTTGTTTTAATGCTCTGAGTAGAAAGGGAATGTTGTTTATGGTTTCCTCCCTTGAACTTCAAGAAAGGATCTCTCGGGTGTTTAATTTTTAATTTACACCAATTCCCTGGTTCTAATGCTTTTGCTGCCCAAAACTCGGCTGCCCGTGTATAACAGGAAGAATTAGGTTTCCACAGACAGGACACGGAACTCAATTTTCATCCCCAGCATACATACAACCGTGTAAGTTCAAATTCTTCATACACAGGTTAGCCCTCACAATGCTTTATCTTTTCTACAGGAAGAATTTTTTAATAGGAACCGTGGAGGAGAATGTTGACACAGAACCAACTGAGAAATTTCGTGCAACACACAGGCAAACTACTATTTTCGACTCACAGGCAAACTTGTCTCTAACCCTCCAATTCAAGACAGTTCAATTCACCACTTTTTCCAAAACATGCCATGCATGGAAGAGTGTTTTCGACCCTACCTCTCTTGGAATTCAATGCAAAAAAGTCCAGGCTTCTCTTCTCCGGAAGGCTATGTCGTACTTCCTATAGAACTCTTGCCGGATTCTATAGGATGTCACTTCGCCTCTGAACAAGCTAGGTACGCGGGAGAATGTTAAAACAAGCCGAAAAGCTCGGTGGAGGATGATGCATTAATAGATTGTGGAAGCAGAGGACGCCTACTTCGGCCGAGGACATTGCAAGTGCAAATGAGCAGCGGGTGGTGAGAGTCTTCAGTCGAGCATTTTTGAACTATGACACAATTTGTGGCGAGGGGGTGAGGTGGCCGAACCAAACCATTATCCAACGTCATGACCTTCATTTCTCTGTGTGTCCCTAACCGCCATTACCTCCCCTCTGCCATTAACCGCTGCCACCACTGCCAGTCCCGCCGATTTTCCCCGACTGGACACTCCACACGTGTCGGCTGCATGTCTCGTCAAAAATTTTGAATGCAACTAAGCTTGTTCAGATCCCACAAAGCTTTGTAACTGGCTGAGGGTGGCTAGTTGACTGGCCATCGAATTCGTTCAATCCAAACCATTTTCACAGACATGTAGTTTTTTCGAAATATAGTTTATGCAATTGACAAATGAGGTTAGACACTTACCTGCATGGCCGTGGACATGTTATGCAGACTTCGAGTCTTGGAACCACTGCTTCGCTTGCTACTGCGTCGTGCACGGATGTTAGAGCCCATTCTTTCATTTGTTGAAGATGTATGCACAGCTTTGGAACCCGATCCTTCGGTTGGCAACACTGCATGCACAGGTTCTGTTTGGTTTCAGCTATCGAGGATGTTTTCACATCTAAGAGGAGCCTTTTTACATGTTCCCTTTGTTGGATTCGGCTACCTTTTCCTCTAGAGTATGTCTTCTAGAGGGATCAGCCGCTACAGGATTCCTGTAGGATGTCCTGTAGCTGCTTCTCCTCCTGGGATGTAGGCTAAATGAGTAGGGCTATATTTGCTGATGAAGAGTCTAGATGGAGCTTGGACAGGTAGGGTGTGTGACACTTTGCTGCTTGACTTCTCACTTGAAAATTTTTGCTGTCAATCTGAGGAAAACAGGGTTTCTTGTATGATTGTACAGGAACACACAACCAATTGGGTGACGGAGGCGTAAAGAGATGGAACAGGGTGCCATATGGTGATGGGTGGAATAGAGGGTGGCTGCAAGCCTAACAAACAGGTTCCAAGCTTCATATTCCCTTCCAAAATCGAATTTGGCTCGCCCGAAGGTTCTACAGGATGTTTCCTGTAGAAATACAGAACTTTCTGTAGAAAGCCCACAACTTCCTGTAGAAGGTGGAATCTCAACCTGAACGTGATCAAATCCTAGGAGAGGTGAGTGGCCATGGAGGGAGTGTCTGTAGGGATGTCCTATAGCCTGGTACGGACCCCTATCCTCATTTTGGTTGACCCTCCTTACTTGCAATGCATTCCTTGCAACCTGTAATTATTTCACAGAGATTAGGCCTTTTTTCTTTCTTTTCTTTTCTTTTCTTCTTCCTTTTTTTTTTTTTTTG
>APFE030629743.1:85642-129925 GCA_000404065.3 Pinus taeda
TTTTTTTTTTTGAGAGACAGTTGGGGCGCCTCCATGAGGTTTTCACCCCCACTATCTACCCTGGGCGCCTCGAAGAGGTTTTCACCCAAGGATCTTTTTATTCCATTTTCTTTTCTTTTCTTTTCTTTTTTTGAGAGACAGCGGGGCGCCTCCATGAGGTTTTCACCCTCACTGTCTGCCCTGGGCGCCTCGAAGAGGTTTTCACCCCAGGATCATTTTTATTCCTTTTTTTTTATGATCAAGGTGTGGGTGGAATAGGGGTAGGACCCTACTCCACTACCAGCACTAATTTGTCCAAAGTTTCAATGAACTCCTACCTCGAAAGGTGTTTCCTGTAGATTTTCAATCGATGCCCATTGACAAGCATGGAGATGGCTTCTTCAACAATGGTCTTGATAAGGACTGAACCATTGTCATTGCATTTCTCCACTATATATGGTCCTAACCATCTTGTCCTTAGCTTCCCTTTGAAATCCTTGTATCTTGAGTCATACAATAGCACCCAATCTCCTGGCTAGAATTGCTTTTCATTAAGGTGTCGGTCATGCCATATCTTCCTCTGGAGTTGGACTGCTTCTGAGTGGAGGAGGGCCTGCATTCTCTATTCATATAATCCATTCAGCTACAGTAATATTTCACGTTGAGCATGGCTGAGATCTAAGACCAGCTGAGCTGCCAGCCTCAATGTGTTGTACTCAAACTCTATGGACAGCAAAGCTTTCTTCACGTAGACTAGCTCATAAGGTGTGAAACCTGCTGTAGTTTTCCAAGTGGTGTTGTAGGCCTAGGTGGCCTCAACCAGGCGATCTGACCAATCCTTTCTGCAGCTGCTCAGCACCTTAGTCAAAATCTATTCCAATGCTCTATTAGTGACTTCCACCTGGCCATTTTCTTTTAGATGATACGGGGTGGAAGTTATGTGCTTGATCTTGTGATGAGCGAGTAGGTCTTCAGTCAAGTTAAAGGTGAACTGGATTCCTTGATCGGTGACTAACTCTCTTGGGTAGCCAAAGTTGTAGAAGATATTTTCCCTTAAAAACTCAGCCACTTTCTCTTCTGTCGTTGCCTTGATTGCCTTTGTTTCTACCCACTTTGTCAGGTAGTCCGTGCACACAATGATGTAAGACCTTTTCTTCGAAGGAGGATTGATAGGACCCACAAAATCCATCCCCTACTTCTCAAATGGATCAAAGGTCACTTCAGGTTGGAGGGGAATTTCATCCCTTGGAGTTGGTTTCCCCATCCTCTGACATCAGTCACACTGGATGATGTATCTTCTTACGTCTTGATGAAGAGTAGGCCAATAGTAGCCTGCCTGTAGAATTTTGAAGGCAGTCCTTTTTGCTGCAAAGTGGCCTCCACAGGGCCCATCGTGATAGGTTAGGAGGATGTCAAAGACTTCCTCCTCCCTAACACAATGCCTCAAGATCTGATCTGGGCCAAGTTTAAACAGGTTGCCCCCGATCCAAGTGAATGGGGCACTCTTCCTCACAATTTTTCTCTTCTCCTTCGAGGATAGATGCGAAGGGAACTGTGTTGAGACCAAGTAATTTGCTATATCAGCAAACCATGGAGAGAGTATTGAGATAGCAAACATGTGTTCATCCGGCATCTGGTCATCCAATGTCCCTTCTTTACCTACAGGCAAATCCAATCTAGACAGGAAGTCAGCAACAACATTTTCCTGACCTAGCTTATTGACAATAGTCAAATCAAATTGTTGCAACAAAAGTAACCATCTAATGATACGAGAATTTACATCAGGCTTATCCATTAAATATCTAATCGCAGCATGATCAGTGTGTATGAATGTTTGATAACCAGTGATGTAGTGTCTGAACTTGTTTAGGGAATGGACTATGGCCAGGAACTCTTTCTCGATTATAGTATAGTTCATTTCTGCCTTGGACAGGTTTTTGCTGACAAAGTATATGGCATATGGCAGTTTCTCCTCAACTTGTCCTAAGGCTGCCACTATGGCTTTGTTCGAGGCATCAGTGTGGATGTGGAAAGGCAGGGCCCATTTTGGACCTCTCAAGATTGGGATAGGTACCAGCTTAACTTTCAATTCATCCAGAGCCCCTTGGCAGTCGTTAGTCCATTTAAACTCAACATCTTTCCCTAAGAGGCTAAACAATGGCGAGGCTAGCTTACTGAAATCTTTAATGAATCTTGTATAATATCCTGCCAAGCCTAGAAAACTCTGAACATCTCTGACCTTTTCAGGAGGTGGAACCTTTTGGATGATAGCGATCTTATTAAGATCCACCTATAATCCTTGCTTAGAAATTGTATGACCTAGCACAGTCCCTTCAGTCATCGGGAATTCACATTTTTCAGTACTGAGGGACAGGTTCATCTCGATACACTTGGTTAAAACTTTTCCCAGGTTAGTCAATGCTTCTTGGAAGTTGGACCCATAAGGAGTAAAGTTATCCATATAGATTTCTACCGAATCATGGACCAGTTCAGCAAATATGTTCAATACTGCTCTTTGGAACGTGGCAGGAGCATTTCATAACCCAAAGGGAAGGACCCGGTAGGCAAAGGTACCCCATGGACAAGTGAAGGTGGTTTTATCTTGGTCTTTCGGGTTGATTTGGATCTGATTATACCCGCTGATCCCATCTAGGAAAGAGAAGAACTTCTTCCCTGCCAATCCATCCAACACTTGCTCTATGAAAGGCAAAGGGAAATGGTCCTTCTTGGTGGATTTGTTAAGTTCTCGGTAATCTACATAGATTCTCCACTTCCCATTTTTCTTAGGCACAAGCACTAGAGGTGAGACCCACTCACTGTCAGAGATGGGGTAGATGAATCCTACATCCAACAATTTTTGCAATTCTTCTTTGACAATGTCTTTAAGAGCTGGATTCATTCTCCTCTGAGGCTGCTTAACTGGTTTACAATCCTCTTTAACGTAAATGTGATGGGTACAGACCAAAGGGTGGACTCCTTTCATCTCCTTATAGCTCCAAGCGAAAGCATCCAAATGATTGTTCAATAAGCTACACAGCTCCTTCTCCTGGGAGGGAGATAGGGAGGAGCTGATCTTTAAGGTTCTTCCGGGGCCAAATTCCACACTCTTAACTCTGGGAGAGGTCGGAACAGTCACAGAGAGGTCCACTAAAGCACTGGCTTGGGTATCTTCCACCAACTCCTCTAATGACAGTGCACTGGGAGGTGGGTTTTTAATCAAATTCTCAATCAAGTCATCCTCAGTTTGAGGGCCTCCCCTGGTGGCTTCTACTGTGCACAAAGGTGCAGAGTAGACCTCATCCTCATCTCCCTCTTCCAACCAGAGTGGTAAGTCATGTTCTAGCAGAGGTTGGGTAAGAGCGTAGAGGATTAGCTTCTTAGACATAGGCCCATTCTTGATGGTCATGCTCCCAGCTCGACAACTGATGTAAGCATCCGCAGTAGCTAACCAAGGACTTCCCAAAATGAGGGGATATCCAGTGATTTTTGCCTTTGTCTGAAGGACCAAGAAGTCTGCAGGGTACTCCCAAGAGTCAATAGAGACCAAGACATCTTCCACAATCCCTTCAAGAGTCACGGTGGAGTGGTCTGCTAACTGTAGTATTGTCGAGGTCTTCCTTAAGGAACTTTGAAGGTTGAGTTTAAGCATAGTGTCCCTGGTCATCACATTAATGGCAGCCCCTAGATCAATCAAGGTGTGGGGGATTATGGTGCCATTGATGCAGACATCAACTACAGGACTCCCAGGATCCAAATATTTTGGACAGATTACTTGCCCCAACATTAGATCGGACAATTGTCCTATGACAATGATAGTCGGGGCATCTCTCTTGTGCCTGCCTAGGTGCCTGAAACACTTCTCCTTGATCAATTTGTTGTATATTGGTACATCTTTTATGGCCTGGAGAAGTGGTATTTTCACACACAACTTCTTAAGTTCTCCCAGAAGTTAGTCTCCTCTGGGTTTGGTTGCGTGGTTACTGTTTCGCTCAGGAAAGGGTGGAATGGCTTTAGGTTCACTTTCCTGTTTTTCTTCCTCATCCTCTGGGGGAGGAATTTGGCGGTCTGGAAGGACCTTCCCAGATCGCAGGTTGATCTCCTGGATCTCCATAGCATAGGTAGGGCATGCTATCTCCCCAGTGTATACCTGCTGGACCTGTCTGTTGTTGGGGTTCGGGTTCGGTTGGGCAGGCATCTGGGGTTGTCTTGGAGGAGCAGGAGGCAATGGTTGTGGTTGAGCAGGTGGTGGAGGAAAAATGGTGGGAAGAGTGTTGTATTAGGGCCTCCACCCCTGCTGAGATGAATTCCACTGAGGCTGTGGCTGGACATGTGAGGGAAACGAATGAGCAGTAGGTTGAGTATGGTATTGAGATGGATAAGACAACGGAGGAGGTGCGGACCAGGAAGGATGAGCAGGGGGACCCCAAGAAGGTATATGAGTAGATTAGTTGGGGCTATAATAAGCTTGGGTTGTCCCTTGCATCTTCTGCTGGTAAGGTCTGGGCCCATGTGGCCTCCTTTGGTTGAGGTAGTAGAGAGGTTCAACGGTTGCCTCAATCCCCTGGTACATGGCTTTAAATCCGAGTAAGGTTGGGCATTGGTTTGTGGGGTGGTCTTCCTCACAAATGAAACATACCTCTACTGAGTGCAATGGACACTCGTTCTTAGGGTGCTTCCTCATACATCTAGGACATGAAAATGGCCAAAGCCCTCTCAGCTTCCTCTTTCTTTTGTTGGATTTGGAAAGTATCAAGTTGCATGGCAATGGTCTGTCTCATCTCACTTTTGAGTTCCTCCATCTAATTAGCAAACTCATGCTTAGAGAAGGTTGTACTAGCTGAAAGTGGATTCCCCCTACCTCTTTTCCGGGCTACCCTATAATGGTTTCTAAACACAATTTTTATGTCCTCATAAGGTAGTTGGTAGATGTCTCCTCCAGCTAGCAAATGAAGGGTATCTAGAAGGTCTTCAGGGACTCCTCGGAGCAGAACCAGGTTCATAAATTCAACGTCAAGTGTGCACCTGGCCCGTTTATAACTAAGTTGGAACCTTTCCTCGTAGTCTTCTAAAAAATCATCATTTCCCATGGTCATCCGAAAGATCTCTCCCTTTGTTTCCTTTGACCTACAGTAGTCCCGATATTTGTTGTGAAAGGCTTGCTACATCTAAGCCCAAGTGGTGATATTGTTTCCAGGTAACCCCATGAACTAGTGTAGTGTTGCATCCTTGAGGGTAGAAGGAAAGAGTTTCAACTTTTGCTCGTCTCAGCATAGTCATAAGTTCGACAAAGGAAAACAAACTCAAACAAGAAGCTATTAGGGTCTTCAGTGGTCAATCCATGGAAGTGAGGTAAGGCTGAGGGACTTATGTTCTTCATTTTCATGCCCCCATTGGTCTCTCGGATGGGAAAGGCACCTTCTATTCTCTCCTCATCTCCTATACTATTTCTCTGTTCAGCCATGGTCTCAAGAGGGATGTTCTCTTGCTCTTCTTCTGTTATAGGATCTTCGTATATCTCTGGAGGTTCACCTATAGGTTCTTCTAGATCACGACCACCAAAAAAGAGAGAAGGGTGACTCAGTGATGTGGTGGGGGTGTTGGGTAAGAATTTTTCGATGTTGTCTCTGCTCCTACGAGGCATGAAATGAAAGATTTTTGGCTGCTTTTGTTTTTGTTTTTTTTTTTGCTTGTACCTGCAAAACTGAAATAGATTGAATTGCAACTAACTAAAATCTATCTTGCTGAAATGAAAATGTGGAATTGAAATGAAAGTAGGAAATGACTAATCTATTTTGCTGAAATGAAATTGCAGGAATGAGATGCTAGGCTACGCTTGCAGAATCGAAATGCTAATCTACGCTTGCAGAATTGAAATGCTAATCTAGGAAAGCAGGAAATGTCTAGTCTACTTTTGCGGAAATGAAATTACAAAATGGAAATGAAATAAACTACTTAGCAAAAGGTTGTAGTAGAAAATAGAAGAAAAGTAGCAATCACAAATACTCTGACACTTCCCCGGCAACGGCGCCAAAAAGGGTGGTGGGCTCCAGTATTGCAGCAATAATGTTGCAACTCCTGGGACTCCCTTCTTTACTTTTATCAACCCGATAGTTCGTAACAAACTTGGAACTGACGATGTTGTATGCACAAATACTAGCTCCTACCGCGGTTGTCACTTGGTCAGCTAGCACAAGTCACCTAGGAGCTTAAGCCAACTTCTATGAGCTCTGAGAAGAAGCTTTTTAACTGATGGATGGAAGCTAACTCAAAGGAAGCTAATCTACTTACGGAAAGAAACTGAAAAGATGAAAGGAAATGCAAACCTTAGCAAACCCTAATTTTACCAACTAGCCCTACTGATGCAAGAAAGAGGATGCAAGCTACTAGAAGAGATTCCATTGAATTCTCGAAAGGTAAAATGTATGTGTCTAAGCTACTTCTATAGTAAAATCTGAAGAAAACATCTTTTTGTAGTTTTGAATAAGTTGTCAGAATTATCATGCATGTGCTTTCACTGTTTTTGACTATGTAGAGGTGGATTAGCGAGAGGAAATGCTTGCAGGAGGTTGGGAAGGTTGGAACAGGGCCTAAGGGATCCCTAGCACCCTTCTATAGAGCTTCATAGAGTTTGGCTATAAAGAAACCACTTTCGTGAGCTTCTACAGGAAGTCTGCACGGGTTCTATAGGATGTTCTAGAATTTCTACAGGATGTTGTGTAATTTCTACAAGATGTTCAGAAAGGGGATTTTGGAGGATTGATGGAGGACGAAAGGTGAAGGAGTGGGTATGGAGGTGAGATAAGGGTGTGAGGAGGTCTAGGGCTTGGTGGATGGAGCTGAGGAGTGGTGAGGATTGTTGGATTTGTTCAAGGAGGGGTAGAGAAATGTTGCACAAAAATATGGGAATTGGGGCAAAGCAAGAAAATGTGGCAAACGTAAGGCAAGAATCTGGGTTAGAGGATGGAGCAGGTGGGATTGATGGATTACGGGTAGATAGAGAAGTATTACAAGTGCTCTGCAAGTTATTTCTTAAATTGAACAAACAAAGACTTGGAAAATCAAGGACCTAGTTACTTTAGCCTAATCTGACCTAGATAACAGCAAAGAAAAGGGACATAAGTTTATTTGCAACAAAATCATGTGAAATAAATATGAAAATAAGCAATCATAAACCTGAGCATGTAACCACAACTAGTATCAACTTCTGCAAATGAGAATCTAACACTAACAATTGCATGGTGAAGCAAAGGTAGTGTTTTTGGTGGCAGCAAGGTCACCTTGGTCCCAACTCATGATCCCACTGAGGGAGAGGTGAGATCGGAGGTACTTGATAGCCTTTTTCTGAAGATATTCCCTGTTATTAACCTATCAAATCAATCTGAAAATGAAAAATCCTTAAAACATCAAAAATGATTTAGGTAACCAAACAAGATTTAAATCTACTTAACAGAAATTATTTTGTAAAAATACTAACAACAAATAATAGTACACAAAGGAAGCCTTGGCACTTGGGTTGGGCCCAACCCCAAGAGCTGCAGGCTCCTAAGAAGAACTCAGAACTGATGCCAAATAGATCTGCTTTCCATTACTAAAAAATAACCATGTCACAAGAAAGTTGTACAGGAGCAGCTACAAAACAAGCTGAAAAATAACAACACTATAGTGCAAAATACAACAGTGCAAAAAATAACCTACGAAAGCTGGAAGCCTTCCTATTTATGCACTATGAGTGTCTCCAACAAACCTCCTTAACTCAAGGGGCTCAACTGCTCAAACTGCCAGTGATTAGCCACTTTACACACGACTGCTCGGCTGCCCTTGGGAATCCTTTTCAGTGGCCTGCTAAACTCTGAGCTGAGGGTGGAGATTTCGAGGAAGGGCCTTTTAATGCAGGAGACACCCTTCCTACGAATCCTCACCCTTGTTCCTTCATGCTTGGCTATCATCTGGCTCATAATTGCTTGGCCTTGGTCCAAAATTTGTCCAAAAATCTGCATTAACAACGTGTTAGCCTTCTTGGTCAAGTGACTATCCTCATTCGCTCAACTAACATAAATATACTCAAAAAACATGCATAAACTATGAAAAATGGTGGATTGAAAAAGAATAGTTAGGGAAAATGAGCCCAATAAGTTACCCAATTCCGGGTCTCATCAGCAGGAGGCCAAAATATTGAAGGAACAGGTAGATGCAACTTAGCACAAAGAGGTAATGTTGAAGGCATGTCTAAAGCCTTGGTTCGAAGAGTCCTATTCAATCATGGCCTCCATTGAAGGCAAGCTTACTAGTCTACACGTGACTCACCAGAAGCTTCAGGCTGACAGTTCAGGACCTACAATAGAGAAATTGGTTGAAGAAGTGAAGCAGGCAGTCGCGTAGTGCACCGCTGAGGTGGCAATCATACAAGTTGAACCGGGTGGTCTATGCACTAAGATCTCCATGCCCACAGTGTGACTCGAGGGCGATTCACCATGTTTGTGTTGGGGGCATGTTTGGAATGGGTTCCCTCAAGAGCAGTTTTGGGGCTAAAATCCCATGTTTTGTGACAATTTTGTAAATAAGTTGTAAAATCTCTGCATATTGTTGTCGTGAAGAGTGAAGGTGTCAATAGTCATAAAGGGTTTTCCGCGCTTATTTTGTAAAGTGTCAAGTCAGCTATAAAGATCTACCCATGGTCTGCGGACCATGGGATTGTATAAAAACGAGCTAAGTAGGTAAGGTCTAACAGTAAGAAGAAAGATAAGAAGTAACGGAGTAGTGTGGGGAAGTTCTAAGTGTTTTTGGGTCTTGACGTAGGTAGAGGCTCTGTAGCTAAGTGCGCAGAGGCCTAAGGTAGAATTTCGCAACTGAGTGCGCAGACCCCTGCAACTGTGTGTGTAGGGTGGATAGAGTTTGTATTAAACTGAAGATATCAATAAAGAGAAGTATTCTGCAATTACTATGTATTTAGTCTCTATTAATGCATCTAATTATATTGCGTTGCTATTTGGGTTTATTTTACAATGTTTATTTGATGCACGAATGTATGTAATTATATCTGTCAATTGAATGCAAGTAACAATATCATTTTACGTGACGATAACTGTAATTAAATTGTAGAGTAAGTAAAACACTTGGGATAACATGGGAACCTATACAATACATCTTCATAAGAGCGTGAAAGTACCTGAACCACTGGTTAGGGCTATGCTAAGGACAATGGTATACATTCTTGAAGGTACTTAAGGATGGAATAGAAGGTAGATCAATAAGCCCGAAGGCTTAGCAACCTGCGCGAGGGTAGGAGGAGGGGGTATAGACCGACATCACGACCATCTTAGGGTGTGGAAACTTGCTTCCAGCATCCCCCTATATTGCTTTGGGTGATACTTTGGTCTGCGCTGCATGGGCTGATGCTGAAAGGGCCAACAGTGTAGGGATTTGTTTGGCTGACTAACACTGAACCTGGGTCAAAGCGCACAAAGCCAACATAACATATACCACAAACATCTAGATAATAGTATTGAAACATTCATGACACATGCATGAAAATGTGTTTGTTTTATGAGCTTCCATTATTAAGTGAATATCCAAGTGCACAATTAAAATTATGATACATTAGTTCCAATAGTGGAATATTAATTCACTTCTTGTTCTCCAAGGAATGGTCCTCTCTGCTTTGTAAAGCTAGAGAAGTTAAAGCTAGCTCTCCAAAGCCTAAGTCTCAAAACTCCTCTTGCATGAGTTATGAGGTTGCTTTTATAATGAGAGGAATGATCTTTCATATCCCCATGAGTCTTGAATTACCCTCATGACTCTCTGACTCCTAAAGGACCTTTGAACTTCTATAGGATTATTTTATCCTCATATAACTTTTCATATTCCACATGTGACTCTTGGAATTCCACACATTACATTTTGCAATTTTCCTTTTGATAATTACACTATTACATCAACAAATTATTTGGAAATACACATGGACACACATGACATCGTGATGACACTTGGTCAACTCACAACATGAAAATGATGACATGAACTTTGTGATGATGTGGAAATGCTAAGTTCTTCGCTTTGTTGTTATATCTATATTCTTGATGGTAGACCTCATCAAAACTTCATCTTCATATAATATCTACCTTGTTCTTAATCTTCACCATCCAAAGTTTCTTGGATCAACATCAAGACCCGCTAATTTATCATGAAATGTCTTCATTTTTCATGGTACAAGATCTCTTCATGTCTTCATGATGGACCTTCTTTGTGCTTCTTCTCTACAAGTACTTCTTTGTTCATTCTCCTTACTATATTCCTTGAGTATCACCTTTTCATGTTGAGAAGGTACTCCTACCAATAAAGATCACTCATGCCAAGGAAAAATCAGTCTTCAAAACATATATTATATCTCAACCTTGCTCATTGAAGGAGCTACTTGTGATAGGCCTATGAAAGGACTGAGAAAGAATGGTTGTCTAAAGAGGGTGTAGATGAGCTCAACAATGTATTAGGACAACACCATTGTCCACTAAGACCATTCCATGTGCTATGAGGAGGGGCTCTTTGGAGTCTAGCATAGTGGGAAAGTGCAAGAAATAGTTTGAGGATCTTGCTAACTAAAACTATGCCATGCACTAGGCTCAAAGGAGAAGGAGACAGTGAGTACATTTTAGCCAAATAGTGAGCAAGGGATTACCCCACTATTTACTAAAAGAGTTCTATGCACTTAGGGGGAGAAAGAGAGTCTTGTTGGGTGAAGCATGCAGTTACAACAAGAGGAACCATTGTTGCTTGATAGTGTGTTATGCAGCAAAGAGGCTCATTGGACAAGGATTTCCGATCGTTTCTTGAGGATGTGTTATCCAATTTTAAAAATCCAAAGGACCATTTTTATAAAGTGCACTTTTGAAGGAACAAAGGGTCCTTGTTTTCTCAAAGTGCATTGATCAGGACTTATGCAGGAACACAAAAAATATAGATATAAAAATAAACACAAAGATGCATCAAAAATAAAACTTCATTTCATTAATATCAAAGAATTGAAAGATTCTTACATACAAAATGGAAATAAACTAGCTCGGACGATGATAGCTTATCTCTAAGAAGAGATGTCGTGGGTACATGCCTCTAAACTATGTTAAAATGAGGCTCAAAGGCCTTTTTATTGTTGAACAACAAAGGAAAACCATAAAAACCCCAAAGCCTAACACCAAGAGATGAAACACCTAGGGTTTGTGGGCCCCATTGGGGTTAGTTGGGTAGCCAACTTCCCGAGGTAGTAACTTGGTCATATGATCTTCGTTTGGCATGTACGATACCTCATTGGAAAGATCTTTTGGAGTACTAAAACATTTTTCGCAAGCCCTTTCCTATAAAAATGATCCTATTGCAGACCTAAAAAAATGTCCTTTAGGGGGCCAAAACAACTTTGGAAGTTCAAGACCTGAAAAACTACTAAAAATAGTAAATGTTCGTATAGTAAAGGAAACAAATGAAAATGACTGGAGTTTTAGGTGGAATATGTGGGTGTAGAACAATATCCACTTAGATCATTCCTCCCCTTGTATGAAGAAATGGACCTCATTGCGTGCGAAGCCTCCATTAAGCGAGGAAATTTCTGTTGAACCTGATCCTTGGTGAACCACTTTCACTGGTCAAGGAGTTGGCCTGGTTTGAAAAATCGATATAATTGGATCCTCTACTAGCAAGTGTTATTGCTATGTGTGTCCATGATCCTATCAGTTGTGGCTTGCTCTATGTGAATTGAGTTGAGTTCTCTTGGTGTCGTCTTCTCATCAACGTCGAATGTGTCCAACAATGGAGGAAAGTATGGTCGCAGCTAGTCCATGTTGAATACTAGGAGCGTACCAATGAATGACGGAATGTTGAACTCAAAATAATTCCCCCCTACAGCCTTGGAGATGGTGTACAACCCATATTGAAGTAGATGAAGCTTACAATAGGGCCCAGTGAGGCACTCCTTCTGCAAATGTAACCATAATTTTTCACCCACCTGGAACTCGTAAGGCACTCAATGCTGATCATGACACTACTTGTAATTCGTATTGGATTTTTCCAATATTTCATGGACCTGTTAGTGAATGTGATGAATGCACTCAATGAAGTTGTTAGCCTGATGAGCTTCGGACTGGACATGAGTTGAATCTTCTTGAGTAGATGTAAATGGTATGGTCACATCAATGGGACATAGTGGCTAGAATCCCAACCCCACCTGAAATAGGTTGTGTCTAGTCAAGCTATGGAAAGATCTTTTGTATTTATGTTGGAAATAGGGGAGGATTTCATCCCATGTGTGTGGATTCTTTGATTTATACATGTGAAAAATGTGCATGATCATCATGTTGATGACCTATGTTTAGCCATCAGTTTGGGGGTGGAAGGTCGTGGACTTATTGAGCTTGGTATCTAACATTGACCAGAGGCTTGACCAAAATGTACTAAGGAACATGTTGTCCCAATCTACAATAATGGACTATGGGATCCCAAAATGTACTCATGCACATTCGAAGAAGAGCTTAGCAGCGGCTTTTGTTGTGATACTCTTCTTGTAGGCCACTAGAATGGCCATCGTAGAGAATCTATCAATGACCACGAACATGCATTCATTGTCACGCTTAGGAGAAAGAAGTCTCGACATGTAATTCATGGAGATGGATTCCCAAGTCCGACAAGGAGTAGGCAAAGGAATATATATGCCTTGCTTCTTGATTTTTGGTTTGAAATAACGGTGTAGGATATGATGTACTTCCCAACATCTTGTCAAAGGTTCGGATAATGAAATAATTTTGCAGTACTATGAAGATTTTCTCTACTCTGAAATGTCCAATGACTCAACTGTAGTGCGCCTCCCAAATCATCTTGGCATGCTCGCTTGTAGGAACACAAAAGTGTCCTAGGTGGCATAGCAGTGCAACGTAGAGGTGAAAATATGGAACTTGCTTGCCTTCGAGGAGAATCTGATATATGTTTACGAATTCGGGATCACTCTTGTAAAGATGTGGCCACCCCATTGTCTCGTGTCCAAGCATCAAGCACAGTGGTCAACGCCATAACGAGTGGTCGGTTGAGACAATATGACACACTATTAGTGCTTCCCTTCTTGTACTTAATGTTCAAACAGAATTGTTGGAGATATGTGGGCCATTTCTAATTGCAATCATTTTGCAACTTCCCTTGTGTCTGTATGAACTGTAGGGTCATTGGTGTGTGTGAATGACTATTTCCTTCCCTAGAATGTAATTCCTCCATTGTTGGTAGGCCTGCACATTAAATTACACCTCTTTTTCATATGTGGGATACTTTAAGACTATATTTGATAGTGTCTCACTGTGATATGCCACCAGACACCCCTGTTGGATAATAACTGCACTAATAACATAGTCAGAGGCATTTGTCTCAATCTCAAATGGTTTTTGCATGTCAGGTAATGTGAGTGTTGGTGTAGAGAAGAAGTGATGCTTCAACTCGACAAATTCCTTTTGTTGGGATTCAAACCAAAATAACTTTGATTTCTCTCTTCCCTTGGTGACTTGACTCAATGACCAAGTGATATGAGAGAATCCCAACATGAATCTATGATAGAAATTGGCAAGAACTAGAAAGTTATGAAGCTCTCTTAGAGTGTTTAGGGTTTTCCAATCTCAAATAGCTTGTATCTTGGATGGGTCCACATGCACACGCTACTCATTAGTCATGTACCCCAAATATTGAACTTGGGTCATACCAAAACTACATTTCTCCAAATTGGCACACAATTTATGATGTTGCAAGGTTTGGAGGACTTGTCAAATATTGTGTATGTGCTCTTATCAACTCTGGTTGAAGATCAGGATGTTGTCTAGGTACAATACCATGACAAAGTTGGTAATGGGCTGCAAGATTTCATCCATCTGCCACATGAAGGTTGCAGGAGCATTCGTCAACCTGAAAGGCATGACCAGCTATTATAAAATCCCCTCCTTGGATTTCAAGGTAGTATTCCACACATCATAGGGTTCAATTGGTACCTAGTGATAACCAGACTTCACATCAATCTTGCTGAAAGATTTCCCCCCCTTGAGCCAGTCCATAATTTCATCAATCCATGGGATTGGATACCTATTCCAAATAGTGATCTTATTTAGTGCCCGATAGGCATTACAAAGTCTCCAAGTTTTGTCTTTCTTTTGTACCAACATAAGAAGGCTCCCATGGGGTGGTGAAATTGGCTTGTTGTGCTCTTTCTACAATAGCTCCTGGATATGCCTCTTAATTTCATTGTTCTCTAGAACAGAGAGCTGGTAGATCATTTTGTTAGGTAGAGACACACCGAGGGTCAGATTGATGGATTTCTTGATGTGACAATGTAGGGGTACCATTGTGGGGGAAGTGAAGATGTCCCTATTCTCTTCCATGACCTTGTCCATCTATTATAGTTGTGCAGAGGAGCCCTTTCTAGAGGTTGTGGATGTGGCCACACTCTTCTTCTTTCCCTGAGGGTGAGTCATAAGGAAGACAAATTTCCAGGTCTAGGAAATGATTGTACTACACTTCTTTGGAGAGATCAAAGAGATGGTGGTAGGCAGTGCAAACTTTGGTATCCTGTATAACTTATTTCCCAAATAAATAATGATAGCGCAAGGCTTAAATTCATACACTACATGACTCTTCCACAAGTATGGTTGACTTAATATACATCACAAACTTCAAGAGGAGCAACATCACATAGTACCTCATCTATGAAGGGCTTGATGGTGTAGGGAATGTGACACTATTGGCTAACACAGGTATCTTGACCTTGGTGAAGCCACTCGATGGTGTACAATTTCGGGTGTTGTGTGGTCGATAGGCCCAACCACTTCACGACCTCTACTGAAATGAGGTCATTTTGGCTTATGTTTTTGATAATAAACTACATCGGGGAACCTACTCTATACCTACGAGTTCAATATTCTGAATTTTGGGGGTGGAAATAGTGGCACAAGGCTCTGTATGAATTATATTCTTCCCTTTGTGATTCACATTGTCTATTTCTAACTTAGAGTTGGAACATGCATTTGATTCGGAAGCCTTCATCTCAGCAACTAGTGAGTTCTTGGCTCGACATTGACTTGTGTTGTGAGTGGGGCTCTTACGAAACTCACACAATTTCCCTATGTCCTCCTTTGTTTTTGTGGTGTTGTTCTTTTCTAGTGGCTTCAGTGGGTTGTCCTAGTTCATCCCCCTCGTTGGCTTTTCCTTTTGTTTTGTGGTTTAAGGACACCTTTCCCTTACTTTAGACTCGTAGATCCAAATTCTTGCTTCTTCTATTTAAATTTATGCTCAATCTTGATAGTGTATTGATAGGCAGTGCCAAGAAACGAGATGTCTAGGTATTCCATATCATCCTGGGTGTACTTATGTAGATAGTCATGGTACTTTAGTACCAAATGCCCCTCAAAATCCATGATACTTAGCTTCATGTGAAGGGTATGAAAAATATTTTTGAACTTCAACACATCTTGGTCCCTTCCCTACCACATCATGGTCCGCTTTATGTATTTATCTTGATAGCTCCCGATAGGGTAATATTTGCCCTTGATGGAGTCCCGTAAAGAATTCCAAGTGGGTGGGGAAAAACAATGAGGATTTACTCTCGTCCTTTTGTTCATAGTAGGTTTCCCACCAGTCCTTGACATCGGGTGCAAGTTTGAGGAGTGAAAAAGCAATATTTTCTCGATTGGAAAAGTCATGAACCAAAAAATATCCTTGCAACATATTTTACCATCTATCTATGACATTTTCATCTATTTATCCTTCAAATATGGGAATGTCAAAGTTAACTTGTACCTTAAAAGGAATGGCACCTCGAAGTGGTTGTTGGATGAATATGTGTCACCTATGGGTAGTTGTTGAAGGATCTAGGCAAAGTTATCGATCATCAAGTTCCATTGTCACTCGAGGGATTCCTCGAGTAATATTTTGAAAGGATGTATTTTTCCCTCATATTTATTTTCTTCCACCATGGGTAGTCGTCGAGGTTTGCATGGTTGGTATTGCAAAGGTTCAACCAGTTCGAGCCCTAACTCCTTATACTTTGACCTCATTCGGGACATGTAAAGAAAAATAGAGAAAGAGAAGACCGCTTTGATATCATTCATCCAGAGTTATGGAGGAAAAAAAAAATACATATATAAACATAAACATAGAGATGCAATAGAAATAAAATTCCATTTCATTATTATCAAAGAACTCAAAGATGCTTACATATAGAATAGAAATAAATTAGCTTATGCGATAGTAGCTTATCTCTGAGCAGAGATGTGGAGGCTACATGCCTTTGAACTGTGTTGCAATGATGATCAAGCTGGGCATTTTTATTATTTAACAAAAAAGGAAAACCCTAAACAACCAAAATACTAACCCCAGAAGATGAAAGACCAAGAGTTTGTCGGCCCCATTGGGGTTAGTTGGGTAAGCAACTTCTTGGGGTCATAACTTGGTCATATGATCTTTGTTTGGAACACACAAGACCTCATTGGAATGATATATTAGAGTAATATAGGCTTTTATAGGGCCCATGT
The DNA here is from genome assembly GCA_000404065.3 of Pinus taeda. Classification (NCBI taxonomy): domain Eukaryota; kingdom Viridiplantae; phylum Streptophyta; class Pinopsida; order Pinales; family Pinaceae; genus Pinus; species Pinus taeda. Next base: position 102,160 of record APFE030629743.1, read on the forward strand.
GTTGTAGACCTCGAAAAAACACCATTTAGGGGGAAAAACAACTCCAGAAGTTCAAGACCCAAAAAATTGCTAAAAATAGTAAGTTCTATAATCAAGTAAATAGATGAAACCTATTGGAAGTCTAGGTGGAATAGACGTTTGGCCACCAATATCCACCTGGATCATGGACCTTATTTTCTCGAAGTGTGCTTTTGAAGGGATAAAGGTTCCTTCTTTTCCCAAAGTGCACTTTTAAAGGGACATCCTTTTGTTGGGTGTAGACTTCTTCAATAATGGCTGACTATTCACTAAGGATGCACTTTTTTCCGAGGAAGACTTAGTAAAAGAGAAAATTGAGCAGTTGGCTAAGGCAAGCAGTGGAAACCAAGTCACTTATCCCAAGGAGAGGCTTAATGCACTGTGAGAGGGAGAAGAGATTGTATGGCATAGTTTTAATTTGCATACGGCCACTATAAATTCTTCATGTGCTATACAAGGTAAAATTTCTCGAAACTCAGTGCAATGTATTAGTACAAGAAAGAAGGGATAGGTAAATGTGCTATGAAGGTTATGAATGTGCAGCCATAGGACATGACCTTAGGAAAGGCTCAATGCACAAGTATAGGAGTGAGATATTTCATTAGTGAGGCTCTTGAATTATATATGTGCATCACTTGTTGAAGGATAGAGGCTTTCATAACTTGCACTATGAAGTAGGACAAAGAAAAGCTTTGAGATGGCTAATTGTGAGATCAATAGACTAAGAGAGGGAAAAAAACCTGAAAAGGACTCAACATAGATCACACACATGGAAACCATAAATGCAAGCTATGATTATGCAGAGGGCCCATGAACAAAAATCACACCTTGAAATGACAGCAAAGGAAAACCTATTTCTATGTGTGACAATTAAAATTCAGAATTGTGACACTTAGAATACAAGTTGCAACACAAGGGTCAATTGTGACCAGAAAGCATGCGAAGTTGTAGGAATGTGTCTAGTGCATATGCTTATGATACATAATACTATATAATGTACAAGAGTGTGCAAGAAATGACTCTAGTGATGTACAAAGGTGCGAGACATATAGGAGTGAGAATAGTTATAAGAAACACTTGCAATAGTGAAAAATTGTGGAAATGACACTTGCAAACGATAAATTAATATAACATGAAAACAACACTTGTTAAAGTGAAAGAAAGAAAAAATGGCAGCCACTAAGTGAAAGAAATACTTATTAAAATGAAAGTGTGCAAAAGCGATAGTTGAAAAAAACATTGAAACGTAAGCATGAATACAACCAAAGTGAGAGGGATTGTCGAGAGAGAGTGTGCATCAATTATTGACATAGTTTGTGCAATGCATTGTCCTTATGGATTGCATGATGTGAGTCTAAGATTATAGAATAAATTTCACTCAAAGACTCATCAAGGACTAGTCAAGTGTGAGAAAGTGTAGAATAACCTTAGAAACTAATATTAGGAAGATAAGAAGGTAAACCAAGAAAATCTCCAAAATTATAGAATGAGATTTGAAATTCTGAGGATAAATTAATAAGGAGGAATAAAAAAGTACTTCCTTGGAGTATATGAAATTTAATATATTATTAAAGGACGAAATGAGGATATCAAATAGGAATTTATTGTAATGAAAGTCTTAATATCACTTCGAATGAGATTTAATGCTAAGATCTATGCATAAATGAGATGTTAGAGTTGAAGACTCTCACAATGGAGTAGCTACATGGAACTCTCACTTCCTATGAGATGATAATTGGAGGGGAGAAATCAAAATGCAAAGAAGCATTGTTCAAAGTCTCGAAGGGGCATAAATAAAGTAAAGGACATCAATTTTTATCTAGTTGTGACATAAACCAAGAGATGGTTCAATTTGTGATAAATATCTAAAGAGTCCTAGGAAACTATAAAGGTAAGAATCCTTTTAAGTGTCTTGAATATCGTAGAGTAGGACACTTTTCATCAAAATTATAATATAATAAGGCTAAGAAGGAAGGGAAGGAGAAAGTGACAGAGACAAATATTATAAATATAACAAGAATAAATATAAAAGGAAAAAGAGCTTCTACTCTAATGAAGACTATGAGTCATCTAAGGTCAGCAGTGAAGATCCTCTTTAGGAGAACAAGAGGAATTAATTCTCATGGCATTTGAATCTGAGAAATTTTTTAAAGACAAATCATATTCTAAAGAAGGAGTGATGGACCTTGAGGCAGAACTAGTTAGTGCACTAGAGGAGCTGAAGAAGACTATGAAGAAGAATAGACTACTAAAAGAAAAACTTGTAATAGCTAAAGAAGGTATGTATAACTTAGATAATGGTTATTATAACCTTTAGAATTTAATCTAAAAGATAATTTATGCTTAAATATGTTCTAGTGCAATAGTTAAAAGAAAAAAAAAAGTAATAAACTAGAAGATGAAAATGGGGCTCTAAACTTAGAAATGTCAAAGAGGTGGGGGAAGACAAGCTAGGAGAAAAGAGGAACTTATTGGGTTTGTGTACATAAACCATAGTATAGACAAGTATATGTGCAGAGTAGGACTAGATTTGTCCTTCTATGTACCAATGTAATGAAAGATTGCTATGGGTTGCAAACCCTAACAATGAAATCAATGCTAGTGTGAAGATGATTTGTGATAAAATATTATTGAAAGCAAGGGTTCACTTGTTGGTGTTGATGCTAGCTTGTTGTGGACTTTTGATGGTGAATAGGGTTTTTATGATTTCACCTCGTTAGAATTTGGGGAGCTAGATGTCGTACCAATTTTGTGATAAATTTGTTGACATGTGTTGGCTTAGTGGGGCCTGACCCAGGTTCGAAAGTGATATAGCCAAGAAAATCCTGGTACTAATGGCCCTTTTGGCAACAGTTCACAGAGTGCGGACTGAGGTCTCACCCGAAGTAGTATGGGAGGGTGTTGGAACCAGGTTTCCTCATCCTAGGGATGTCTTGATGAATTTTTTGGAGGTTCATGGTCTGAACCTTCACACTTGCGCTACTCTGCACAGCTGTCTAGCCTTCACAACCTATGCTACTACCTCTGCGCACCTCTATAAGGGCACGAAGAAAGTACTACCCTGATCTCTATTCTTACTAGGCTGTTATATTAGTGTTGAACTTAAGTTGTGGTGCACAATATTCTTATTACTTGATTCAACATTCAGGGAAGTGGACGTAATCATAAATAGTATAATTGCATAAAGATAAACAGAAATATAGATGCACAATATTCCAAATCAAACTTATCTTTATTAGTATTCCTTTTCAAGTACAATCCCACTTACAAACCCGACTCTGCCCTGCTCACTCAGCTACAGGGGTCTGGGCACTCAGCTGTGGACTCTACTAGGCCTCTGTGCACTCAACTGCATAGCCTCTTCCTACTACTATGACCTAGTACATATTGACTTTCCCTCTATGCTCTAACCATGCATTCACATCTATCTATTACTTGCTTGCCCACTAAAAAATAACTTTACACTTAGATCCTTGCTATATTTATATAATCCCATGGTCCGCGGACCATGGATAGGTCGACACAACTTTACATTATTTTACAATTCTTAGGGCGAACAACCGTATGACTCGTCCTAGACTTTCACGCTCTATGCCTGTAATTCACGAAGTCTTACAATACAATTGACCAAAACTCGAGCTTTAAGTCCCAAAACCTACTGCAGGGGATCCCATGCCCAACAGACCCCCAACACAATCATTGTGACTCATCCCAGGTCACTCTGCTGGTGCACCGATCTTTTTGTGTAGTCCATCCAGCAGTTCTCGCACAGCTTGGGTGTCCATGGCACACTATTCCATTGTCTGTTGTATTTGTTGCATGCGTATCTTTGAACCTTCATGAGAAGGGTCACATTCTTGTCTAACCACATAGAGTTCCTACATTTGTGCCAGCTTTCCTTCAATGGTAGTTGTAATTCTGAAATCTTCATCGATCCATGGTTCGATGCATGCTTTAAGCAGGGCTTCTTTTTGTCACGCGGTGTCTAATTGGTCCTTCAGTGCCCTTCCCTGTTGGGGTTTGGCGAGTCATTGAGTAAGGAAATTGACTGCATGGTTCACTAGACACTGTCATACTCCTACTGCTACTTGTGCGCCTCTCTCTCTAGATGTTGTAGATTTGGATCTTCCTGTAGGTATGTAAGCATGGTTAGTGCTCGATCCAACATCCTGGTGCAGTCCTGTACCGCTTGGCCAATTTTTTCCAACCCTATTTGGATAGCGTGGGTGCGCTACTCTCTAACCTCTGGGGGCGTGGAAGGTTGCGCCTTCAACTGTAGTTTGGCAATCTGCAGGTTTGGTTCCAAATGAACCTTCGTCGTTTCCTCCCTGGCCTCGTGGACTCGGCCACCAATCTGTGGACCCGCTTTGTTATTGGTAGCTCTGCTGGCACGGCCAACTCTGGGATGCTCCTACACGCATCCTCTACCGCCTACTCCAGTCTGCGAGCATGCACAACCAACCCATCTAGCTAGAGGCTAAGTTGATCCATGTTGATTTTTTACTCATTCAAAACCTGGATTGCACAGCCTTGCCTAGCGCAGAGCTCTGCAATGACCCCTTTTTGTAACTGGTATAAAGTTTCATGTGGCAGGGCTGCCAACTTTAAGCCAACGCCTTTCATGCTACTCATTGCAGCCCGGTCAAACTTACTTGCTACTACTAGGGCGCCTTCGGGCAACATCAAAGGGTTGTCCCTACGTGCACGTAGTGTCTGTCTGCCTTTTGTGGTTCCTGCTATGATGTATGGAGCCATTGTACCTATTTGGGGGGGGTTATAGCTGTAATCCTTGTAGCTGCATGCTGAGTGCTCCCAACACAGTGTTCTGCTCCATCCTCATTTCCTGGAGCACGTCCTTTGTCACCTCACAAACCATTTCACCTCAAACAAATCACCTTTTTTGAGTGCGATTGGGTCGATGGACATCTTTGTCACGTTTACCTTCTTCCTATGAGTTGTTTTCTTAGGGACACATGGCCACTTGAGTAGGGTTTATGCTGAACCGGGGTCCGTGCACTCTTTTGTCCTGTCCACTTCCCCAGTCTGTTGCCCAGTGGACATCTCCTGGCCCTCCTCGGGCTCTTATGTCAGTGTTGTTGTGGTTTCTGCCATCTGTTCCACTGCCGCTACATCGATCGTCTTCTGCTGTGCAGATGCTTCTTATTCCTGGCACCTCTTTTCAGCCAGCTGTGCGATGCACAGCTTGGTGTCCTTCTTTCTTTGCTAGGCAGTAGCCTTCTCCACTTCTGCCAAGTCCGGGGCGCATCACTCCCGAGGCCATGACTCCATTACTGCAAAGATCACATCATCCATTGCGATGAACGGAAGCTTCACCCATTTCTGCACAGGATCCTTGCACGCCCTGATATACAAGTTATGCATATCTGCCTTGAACTCTACCAAGCTCTGCAAGTTGTTATAAACCATGGGAGACAGGTGTGGCCTCTAGTGGATCCACATTCAGATGCTCGCCTCCATGAACACCCAGAACACCTTCATCTCATGAATCCCCTTCACATCCTTTGTAGCCTAGAGCGAGGTGTACCTCGCTACTTTGGGCAGATCATCCTCAATATTGGGAAACTAGCTGTCCTCTGGTAGTTCCCCTATAACTAACAAGATGGATAAGAGCAACCACGCATAGTGGAAGGTCTTACCTTGCTCCTGGGCCTCCTTGTAGTTCGTCAGAAACTCCTTGCAGAGGAACTGTGCCTAGATGAACTGTACCCCCTTCACGCACTATTTTGCCAGCACAATCACATATGATGGTACTTTGTCGGCATGACATTTCCTCATCAGCTTGATAGCCAACAACTAGGTGGCTACGTGCACCCCTTTATCCTTAATTCTTGCTATTCGTACCCCCGCTTTCTCTTCTCTAGTTTATACTTAGCCTTCATGGCTTCTGTGAGGGCCAAGTTGCTACTTTTTCCCACTATGGCCACGGGGTCATGTCCTTTGAAGGGCAATCAAGAAAATCTGTGAATTAGGTCGGCCGTGATGGGAATAGGCTCTTCCAGCCAAAGATACCATCATGCACCAGGCATAGTAGTTTTCTGATGATGAAAGTGGTGATAAGCGCACTGTAGTAGCCGAGTATCCATCGCAGATGGAGTAACCCAACCTTCTCCACACGCGCAACCATTTTTACTTCATTAAAATTTCCACGGCTAGGTGTGGGAACTTCTCGCTACCTGCGAGTGTGGGAACTTCTCGCTGTCCGTGAGCTCACAATCCTCAATCTTCATTGTAGGTATTCATCCCAAAGGCGGGAGGTCAAACATTATACCATCGGGGAGGAGCAGGGTCTAGAGTGCACTCTTCATGGCCTCCAGGTCTTTCAGTATCTTGGCCTTCCCTTTCCACAAGGGGACATACGTAGGTAACTTTGTTGTGGAAGGAATTGGTGAGACATCCTCCACCACATCATCTTGTGCCTCAATTTGAGCGATTAGAGTTTGCAAGTCTTCCTCCTCTTCATCTGATTCAATGGTGAAGGCTCTTACCTTTTCTGTCATTGACAATTTGCCAAACTGTGGGTTTCTTGGGGATACACAGACTGGGCCCATAGCCTGCTTATATTTCTTTAGCCGCCGCATTCGTGGTGATTTTGGAACTTCTGTTAGAACTGCAGCCTCTCCAGGCTCCTCATGGGCCATACGGGGCTCTGCAGTATCTTTGGCGAATCACACTCTTTTTCTCGCAACAATCATCATGTCTATAGTCAAGGATGGTAAGAGTACGCGGTGCTCACTACTCTGTAACCGCTCAATTCTCACACAACCAAGTGTTGCATCGTGGCTAGCCCTGGGGATTTTATAGCATCTTTTGAATTTGAATTTGACAATTCCCCCCACTTCTGAGTCATTAATGCCTTCTTGGCGGCATATCATCCCAAATCTATCTCTTAATTTGTGTCTTAATTGCTTGCCGCCCGCTCCTCTTTGCCTTATATTGGACATCTTGTCATGAATATTGACACCAATGGTCACCTCCCAGCCTACCTGCATGGTAGCGCATCCCCCTATGCGCAGGTGCGACCCCTGTGCAATACTGAACCTGCGCGCAACCTCCTTATCGCGTAGCCCCCATACAGACTCTGTTATAGTCCCGCGCTCTCTTTCAACTACTTGGAGTGCTAAGACTGTGCTCCCTTTGGATAATCGGGTGGCCGCGCCACCTGTGCGAGGCTTCAACTCACCTTCCAGCCTAGCTTGCGGGCACTCCTCAATTACCCTCATGACAGTTAGTGCCGCGCATTCTCCCTTATGCGGTGCGTTCCCTTGGTTATATTGTCTGGTAAGGTGCAGTCGCAGCCATGGTAGCAGAGCCACAAATTCTCAATGGCAATCTTCTAATGCGGTAATATGGTTTCCCTTTCTCATCCTATCATTCTATCAACACAACATGCTTGCACGATTTTGTTTTCTAGGTTTTTGATTTCTACGTCCATTAACATGCTTTTCCTCCTCAGTCGTACCTGAACTTCTTCGAGTTCGCGAAGCTTAAGGTTCCCTCACTGAATGGCTTCCTGTAACTGCATAATTCCTTCATTTGGGTCCTTGCGTGCTGTCCCACCTATGAGAGCTATTGCATGAGGATGCCTTTCTTCCAAAATTGTTGTCCCAACTCTACTCTTCAGCTTCAGAATCATCTTTGCACTTGGGTTTTTGCACATGGCCCTATAGGCCCATCGAACTGCTGGTACATGCAGATCCCAATTAGTTCATCTCGCCTAGTGAACTTTGTTTAGGATTCAGCAAACCTTCTTGAATTTTTCTACGTGGAATGTTTGTGGTTAGTGTTACCTTTTATGTTGTTGCATCCTATTCCAATTTTCAATCCTTAGTTTGGGGTGTGCCTATGTGGACTGCACAGCATACATCTGTACCCATCGACACAGATGGTCATGCAAGCTACTCCGTCCTGGTTGCCTGACTCGCGTTCAAAGTTGGGGGCTTCCAAACCATAGGTGCATCATCCTTCTACATCTGCACCAGTCCTCAATGTTTTCTTGATGTGTACCCCACCATCGTGCAGGTGTTGCATGCAGTGCCCATTTTAACACATCAAACCGTTGTTGTTCCAGTACTATGCTTTCAAATTTTCTCAAGAATTCATCCACCACTGTCAATCCATCATATGTTGGAAGCTCCTCTACCTCTTTTTTCACGCAATGCAGTGATCTAATCATCATGTTGCAATTCCGTGTTGTCACTTCATGCAACCAATTCTACCAGCACTCTGCTTCTTCATTTTAATCTGAAGTGCAGGAGCTTTCACACTCCCACGAGACCCTTCCATCTGCAGTCAGATTCACCCAATCCTAGTCTCGTGTAGATATCTTTTAAATACAATCAATATCATTGTTTCTTTCGTCATCATGCACTGGTTCAATGTAGCGCACTCCTTCGGCTGGGTCCAGTGGGACTACTACGTGTAGTGACTTTTTCTTGAAGATCATTTTGCGCTTCTTTGGATTGATGACTCTATTCATATCAGTGGCCCACTCCATTCCTAACAACAAGGGATAGGGATTACTGTCATCGACAATCTTTATCACCTCAAAATCTGTTGGTGTGCTCACACCTTCAATATCGACTATTACCCCTTGCAACCTTCCCATGGGAAAAATCGTTTGTTGGTTCGCCATTCGTAATTGAATAGGGGACCGTTGTAACATGGGCCTGCCCATATGCTCCCATGTTTTCTTTGGTATTACATTTGTGTTTGAACCCAGATCTAGGATTACCTCATCCATTTCATATTCCCCAATCTGTGCGGTCAACCTCATTTCTCTTCTAGTGTGCAATGCATTCTCCCCAATTTTTGGACGACGCGCAGTTCCCCTGAGCCCACGCACTTGGTGATCTGTTCTTGTAGTCCTTTAATCATCTTGTTGTCACACAACAGTTTCATGTATGTCTCCAGAAAGGTAGTAAGCATTGAAGGATCCATTCCTGGCTCTGGTTGATCCTTACAACCTGAAGTGGAGGCCTTCATGAAGCTTTTCTTAGCTTCCATGAATGTCTCCTTTGTGCATTCTAAGTCAAACTCGGGTTCCTTTGCAAGAGACTTACGAACCCACATACTTTCCTCTAGTTGCTTTCCCTTATCCTCTCTCGTGGTCGCACCACTTCTGAGCATCATGTTTACATTCGAGTCCTCTTCGCGCGGTCCAGACCTCATCATTTGTATATTCTGAGTCGAGGGAGGCTGGAATACCCCTTTTTGGCACATCTTTGTGATCAATGTAGGACAGTCTATTGTTTCATGATCAAACTGAGCACAATACATACATGATGTTCTCATCGGGTTGGTACAGTCATGGGCATAGTGCCTTGGTCCTCCGCAATTGTAACAAATTAATTGTTCGCAACCCCTTCCTAGTCCCATTCCACCTCGCCCCTGAAATCCAGCGCGTGCCATCCCTGCATCTGGGTGAAGGGCTCACGTTTCAGTCTACATTCTATAGGCTGGGGTCCAATCCATCATTAGCTTGTAACTGCGGCAAGTGCGCTCATCGTGGCCTATCGACCTGCAGAAATTAGAAAACAGTTGTTGGGGTGTCTATGTATATTTCTGCAGCAAATGACAATTGCCTGTCATGTGTTTCCCTCCTATCTGACAGATCGCGCACCATAAAGTGAGTGTCGTGCTCGTCCCTACCTGCACCTCCGGTATCAATGACATTGGACCTCCTCCTACCAAGTAGTTCGCAAACACTGGACAGTGACCCTTGTCATGAAACTGGCCTTTGCATTTTATGCACCATACTTCCTCGTGCGCCTCTGGCCGCGGTGCCCTATCTTGCTTCAAGCTTTACATTTCCAAACACAGATTCTGTAGTTGCACATGGATTTGCTAAAATCCTAACCCAGGGTCCTGTATTGGGGTCTCATGTAATGTCATCGCCATCTCCAACAGTTCAGCCTAGGTAGAAAGTTTCTGCTGTGACAACACTGTCCTCAAGTGTGGTGTCAAAGATGCTACAAACCATGTGTGATGTTGTGCATCTGTTAATGTCATATTGGCTTCGCAGATTGTATGCTTCAACCTTTGGTCCAGATCCTAGGGGGTCTTGCCTGGAAGCATCATGATCTCTTTAAATCTGATGATTGACTGTGTCTCTGATTTTGGCATGCTAAATTCTCTATTCAACACATTCTAGATCTCTGTTATCCCTGCGTTTGGATGGTCATTAGAGTGCTTGATGTACCACATTAATGCATGATCCTACAGTGCGCTCACCAATGTAGCCCTCTTGATGTTATCATCTGTGACACCTTGTTCTTCCCACATTGCTCTTACCACGAACCAGAATTGGTCTGGATCATTATTCATTACTCCTCTAAATAGTAGTAGTTTAATTGTGCTCGTCATACTGAACTGTGGAGGTGGTGGAGGTGGAGTGGGTGGCGATGGAGGTGAAGGAGGTGAAGTGGGTGGCGGTGTGGGTGGTAACCCTAGAATCCACTGCCTTATGAAACTAACCGCACTTCTCAAAGAAACTTTCACATGCTCGTCCTGCTCTCCACGAGGGTGAAATTAAGGGATTGTTTTATAATCCTTTACTACTTCCGCTTCTATATATTCTTCCTCTCCGCATAGTCCCAAACATTAATTTATTCACATAACCTTCTTTTCACATAAAAACATCTTAATCTAGGTATTCAAAGATTTAATATACTTACCTCGTAGTCCCTTGAGAAAACGTCGCTCTACCTTGTTGTAACTGATGGTCGCATGTACCGCAAACGCAGTGATAAATCCTCCTATTATTTGGTCGACACAGTGGTCCACAACTCGCCCTATATTATCTTTTAAGCCTTCCAGTCTACGCACTAATTCTAGAGTCCACACTATCGGTTGGTCGAGCCTACACCTTCCCTATCTATCGGCTAGCCTCGTGATCCACTCATACAGTTTAGAAGGAAAGGATGCAAAGAAAATCTCGTGTATTTCTGTATACATGTAGCGATCCAACCACTTTTTCTTAGATACTTGCAAAGTTTTGTTTTCCTATTATTATCAGAAAATCAGCCCCTAATAGGCTACTAATCAGGAAGACTTTGAGTAACTATTTCAAACCAACTTTTGGCTGAGGCTTAGCCTCCTCAACCTGAGTGGGCTCTCTCACTGGGTTAAAGATTTTGGTAAAGATCAAATGGCTAAATCTATGAAACAAGTGAAGCAATGTGAATGGTTGAACACAATAAGTAAACATCCATCGGGCTTTTGGAGTCAAGAAATGCTTCAGTATGACAATAATTTTAACTTTGCATGGAATTTTGGGCATCTGGAATTCAACATATCAGTAACACATCAGAAATATGTAGGAAGACACAGTCTAGAAATACATGAAGGAAGTTAGAGAATTACCAATGAGTTCTAAGTAATCATGCATTCATACTACTGCAAGCAATGAAAAGGACAACCATAGGACAATTAAAGCATTGAACTCTTTCTGAATCCTAAGAAGCAAAGCCAAATCACTGTATTATATTAAAATATAGTCTTACATAATAGCACAGTATGAGTGTTCTTTCAAAAATTTCCAACCCATAGTGCATTACATCTCTTGTCATATATAGAATTTCATTACAATATTGGATTCCTTCCTCCAGCATGAGGGGAATTCGAATTTCTCTAGACCTAACACCTACTTATCTTTAAACAAACTATTAATTACAACTAGCTATTAACTAACAGTCCTAGAGACCTAATAAAACTAGGAGTGTAACTCCTTATTATGACTAAAACAACCTTATATAGAAATTAAAAATTCCTTTTGACACCTATAACTCCATGAATTTGAATTTGATGATTCCCATAACCCTCTAGCTGGCCTTTAATAACTTCTCCTTCATCTGTCCTGAAAACTAGGAGATTGTTCCCTGCTCTGTTCTGGCTGAAAAATAGGTGTTGGGACAGAGTTCATATCTCCTCATAAAAAATGTATTTTGAAAAAAAGAAGGAGGCTTTTGTAGAACAATCAGTGCTTAATAGAAAAATCTCTTGGTGTTTTTCAGTACCTTTCCACTATCCTAAAACTGTCTTTGAATATCAGGTGTAAACTGGAAAATTCTGATTTGTGAAAAACTGCTCCTACAACAGTTTCGTAGCACAAGTGGATTCATCAATTTCTCCCATATCATAATGAATTTGAAGAAACTGAAAGAGGTTTTTGTATTCTAGTACGTTAGCAATAAAAACCTCTTTCACTTTTCAGAGATAAATTTTCAATTTCTTAGGAATCCCCTTGGAAGTTGACTGCTAAAAAATAAGGAGACAGAGTTCCTCCTTTTCAGAATTTCATCATTATGCTTGTCTTTGAATCCTTATGCTAACCATGTGGTCTCTTTTAATCACATAACATGCATTAAATTAACCATAGACCCTGCTCCTACACTTGTTTTAAGACAATAACTTATTTAATGTTGCCTGAAGCATCATGAACAGTTCTAGCTACGAAATAATGACCATTTTCATAACATAAAGTTTGGAGTTCATAAATGTCTTTCCTTTCCTTGTTTTGCCCTTTCTTGATGTTCAAACCCTATAAGTAATCCTTTGTAGAAGCCCATCTTCAAAAAAAGTTCCTTTTTCTTCTCAAAATTGGCCCACAAAATCATGATGTGCAGCTACAACAGATTCATAACACACTACGAAACGGTTGTGCATTAGGTATCACCTACAGTAGTTTCATAGCGCGCTACAAAACTACTCTGTGATTTCAAAAACATAGATTTATGCCAAAATTTGACTTCCTTGAGATTTATTTCTTTTGAAATGGCTTTTCCATATACCATGGGGTTGTTTAAAACTGAATAAACTGATACCATTCTTCAAAGTAAACTTCAAAAAGATGATCCACATCAAAATTTTAGGATTAGCCTTACTTGCTATGTGGTTCTTCTTAGCTGAGGATGTCCTTCAGGCTGGTTCAGCTATATCTTCAAATCTTTAATCTATCTTTTCATCATTTGGATTCTAGTTCTCAATTTTGCATTGACCCTTCTAATATATCTTGCCTCTTTTATTGCAGGGACTGCCCAAGTGAAATATTGAGCATGACAGCTAACCACTTCGGGTATTGAAATTGTTTTATCTTCCCATAGAGCCTCCATTTTGTTAAAATTAGCTTGCTTCAATTCATGTTTCTTTGAGGTTTTTCTAAGTTTGGCAATCTCAAGATTTGCAAGCTTCAGTTTCTTTTTTACCTCTTCAAAACTACATTCCTCCTGCTGAGTGATAATTGCCTTACCTTTGTCATCTTTGTGCAGTTGTGATGATGTTTCTGATGGAACCACAGGTCCTTCATGTAATTCTGCTATCTCCTCTGTCTCACTTTTTGTTGTGCCTCTTGTATCCTTCTTGAATGCCTTGTCACATGACACCTTTGAATCAAGGTGGGATTAATGATAGGTAAAACAAGATTGTTAACCTTATTTTCTAATGGGAACAAGACTCGACTCTATGTTCTAGAATCCTTAAACAAAACAATAAAAATAACTTTGACTAGGACTAATCATAAAACTTTGGAACCAAACCAGTTGTCCAAAAAAATTTTGAAATTTTTTCAGTGATAATAGTGGCTCCATTTGGGATAGTGTGCCCTTGTGGTACACTAAGAACCTGCAGTTCCAGTGCTGCTATCCATCCTTTAGAATAGAATTCTGAAATGCTGCCCAATCTGCTCTCCAAGCTTTAATGATTTCTGCAAGAGGGATTCAACTTGCACCTACTTAAAAAAAAATGCTCAGTCAACCTACCCTAACCTTATTTTCACATTCCTACCTACCCTATCAGCTGCAATTTCCACTTTAGGTCAGGAAACATGATATTTCCAATAAAGCCAATCAATTGTATTTTTTGATATTTGAGGCTCTTGACTGCATTCGACCTCAAAATAACCATGATAGTGAGATGACCAAATCGACTTATAATGTACCCAATCTTCATAACGCAAATGAAAATGAAATACTGGTGTGCAAGGCTTTTCCATGTATTCATTTATAGGGTCAAAGAGGACGTGGTTATTTTGATGATCATCATAACATTCTACATCTTCAGATAACTGATTCTCAGCCACACATGATTTCTTTGATATGCTATCCAACTGCTTTTCTGAATGATTCCCACAAACAATGTAATATTCCTCATTATTAAGATCATTCATTGATGTAAGTTGATGCAAAGTATGACATAAAAAACAAACCTTTTTCTCTGTCTGAGGGTTATAAAAGCTATCTTCCAGTACTTCTTCTTGGTATTTGCAATTATTTTCATCTTCATTATGATTCGAAGACTGACAAGTCTGCTGCATCTATACATCAATCTCGAAGGATGTAATATGATTTTAATAGGTATACTCTTGCTGATTTCTATGTTGCATGTCATGGGATGTTATCCTTTCTTCTAGTTGTTGAAATGTGTTGCTATGAAGAGCCTCTAAAATTTCTTCATCTATAAATTCATCATCATCATAACAATCCTCCAAATACTGAATAAGACTCAAAGAATGTTTACAGCAATCTTTGACCAACAATAAGGAAGGATGACATTCTTTATACATCTCATAGAATTCATCATGAAAATTAGCAAGCAAATATATTGAACCATTTTCCAAACTTTTATACCAAGACCATGCGTTTCCTTCTAAAGTGGTCATAAACATCTTCATGAGACAATCTTCAGGTAAATGAACCTTAAGACTGCATACATGCATATGGAACCTAACCAAATGAAGAGAAGAATTGTCTTTCTTTTCATCTTTGAATATTGGAAGATCATCTAACCAATCAACCTTTGGCATAGGATTTGGAAAACCAAGGATGTGAGACCGATTCATAGGGGCATACCCAGCATTCATTCTTGCAATGGTATTCATCTTGAAACTTCATCAAGCTACTGATCTTCTAGCAGTGGAGTCACCTTCCAATTTGTTATTTGATGTGTGGAGACGCCAAGGTAGATTGAAGCCTCAAAAACTTTCTGAACTCCGGCTACCTTCAGAAATTCAGCTTCTAGATTTCGGGAATGAATAATCTTCAGACTGCAGGAAGACGCACCAAAATGTTATCACAAAATCAGTCGCTGATAGGTTGCTGATCAGGAAGACTTTGAGTAACTATTTCAAACCAACTTTTGGCTGAGGCTTAGCCTCCTCAACCTAAGAGGGCTCTCTCACTAGGTTAAAGATTTTGGTAAAGATTAGATGGCTAACTCTATGAAACAAGTGAAGCAATGTGAATGGTTGAACACAATCAATAAACATCCATTGGGATTATGGAGTCAAGAAATGTTTCAGTATGAAAATAATTTTAACTTTGCATGGAAGTAAGGGAATCTGGGATTCAACATATCAGTAACACATCAGAAATATGTAGGAAGACACAGTCTACAAATACATGAAGGAAGTTAGAGCATTACCAATGAGTTCTAAGTAATCATGCATTCATAATACTGCAAGCAATGAAAAAGGGGAAACCATAGGACAATTAAAACATTGAACTCTTTCTAAATCCTAAGAAGCAAAGCCAAATCACTGTATTATATTAAAACATAGTCTTACACAATAGCACAGTATGAGTTTTCTTTGAAAAATTTCCAACCCATAGTGCATTACATCTCTTGTCATATATAGAGTTTCATTACAATCTTGGATTCCTTCCTCTAGCATGAGGGGAATTCGAATTTCTCTAGACCTAACACCTACTGATCTTTAAACAAACTATTTATTACAACTAGCTGTTAACTAACAGTCCTAGAGACCTAAGAAAACTAGGAGTGTAACTCCTTATTATGATTAAAACAACCTTATCTAGGAATTAAGCATTCCTTTTGACACCTATAACTCCATGTGTTTGAATTTGATGATGCCCATAACCCTCCATCTGGCGTTTAATAACTTCTCCTTCATCTGTCCTGAAAACTAGGAGACTGTTCCCTTCTCTGTTCTGGCTAAAACATAGGTGTTGGGACAGAGCTCGTAACTCCTTGTAAAAAAAAATATTTTGAAAATATGAAGGAGGCTTTTGTATAGCACTCGGTTCTAAACATAAACCTCTCTTTGTTTTTTCAATACCGTTCCTACTGCCTAGAAACTATCTTTGAATATCAGGTGTAAACTGGAAAATGTCGATTTGTGAAAAACGGCTCCTACAACAGTTTCATAGTGCAAGTTGATTCATCAATTTCTCCTAGATCATAATGAATTTGAAGAAACGGAAAGAGGTTTTGGTATCTAAGTATGTTGGGCATAAAAACCTCTTTCACTTTTTAGAGTTGAGTTTTCAATTTCTCAGGAATCCCCTTGGAAGTTGACTACTAAAAAACAAGGAGACAAAGTTCCTCCTTTTTAGAGTTTCATCCTTATGCTTGTCTTCGAATCCTTTTGCTGACCATGTTGTCTCTTTTAATCACATGAAATGAATTAAATTAACCATATACCCTGCTCCTACACTTTTGTTAAGAAAAAAACTTCTTTAATGTCGCTTGAAGCATCATGAACAATTCTAGCTACGAAATAATGTCCATTTTCATAACATAAAGTTTGGAGTTCATAAATGTCTTTCCTTTCCTTGTTTTTCCCTTTCTTGATGTTCAAACCCTGTAATTAATCCTTTGCAGAAGCCCATCTTCAAAAATAGTTCCTTTTTCTTCTCAAAATTGACCCACAAAATCATGATGTGCAGCTACAGCAGTTTCGTAGCGCACTACGAAACTACTGTGCATTAGGTATCACCTACAGTAGTTTCGTAGTGTGCTACGAAACTGCTGTTTGATTTCAAAAACACAATTTTATGCCAAAATTTGACTTGAGATTTCTTTCTTTTGAAATGGCTTTTCCATATACCATGGGGTTGTTCAAAATTGAATAAACTGATACCATTCTTCAAAGTAAACTTCAAAAAGGTTATCCACATCAAAATTTTAGGATTAGCCTTACTTGCTATGTGGTTCTTCTTAGCTAAGGATGTCCTTTAGGTTGGTTCAACTATATATTCAAATCTTCAATCTGTCTTTTCATCATTCGGATTCTAGTTCTCAATTTTGTACTGACCCTTCTGATATATCTTGCCTCTTTTATTGCAAGGACTTTCCAAGTGAAATATTGAGCATGATAGCTAATGACTTCCGGTATTGAAATTGTCTTATATTCTCATAGAGCATCCATTTTGTTAAAATTAGCTTCCTTCATTTCATGTTTCTATGAGGTTTTTCTAAGTTTGGAAATCTCAAGATTTGCAAGCTTCAGTTTCTTTTTTACCTCTTCAAAACTACATTCCTCCCGCTGAGTGATAACTGCCTTACCTCTATCATCTTTGTGCAGTTGTGATGATGTTTCTGATGGAACCACAGGTCTTTCGTGTTATTCTGCTACCTCCCCAGTCTCACTTGCTTCTTGTTGTGCCTCTTGTATCCTTCTTGAATGCCTTGTCACATGACACCTTTGAATCAATGTGGGATTAATGATAGGCAAAACAAGATTGTTCACCTTATTTGCTAATGGGAACAAGACTCCACTCTATGTTCTAGACTACTTAAACAAAACAATAAAAATAACTTTGACCAGGACTAATCATAAAACTTTGGAAGAAAACTAGTTGTCCAAAACAAATTTGAAATTTTTTGAGTGATAACACCTGTGTCACGAACTCGTGAATATTCTTGTCCAACCACTCTTCAATTTCCTTCTTGGTTGGGTTACGGTGGCACGACATCAGACATCCCTTATGTAGATCCTGGTCTCGACAACGGAACCATTTGTTGGCTTAGTGGGGCCTGACCAAGGTTTGGAAGTGATTTAGCCAAGCAAATCCTAGTACTACTGGCCCTTTCAGCAACATTCCGCTAAGCGTGGACTAAGGTCTCACCCGGAGTAGTATGGGAGGGTGTTGGAACTAAGTTTCCCCATCTTAGGGATGTCTTGATGAAGTTTCTGGAGGTTCGCAGTCCGAGTCTGCACGCTTGTGCTACTCCGCGCAGCTATCTAGCCTTCGCGACCTATGTTACTACCTTCGCGCACCTCTGTAAGGGCACGAAGAAAGTACTACCCTGGTCTCTATTCTTACTACGCTATTATATTAGTGCTTAACTTAACTTGTGGGGCACAATATTCTTATTACTTCATTCAACATTCAGGTAAGTGCGCATAATCATAAGCAGTATAAATGCATAAAGACAAATAGAAACATAGATGCACAATATTCTGAATCAAACTTATCTTTATTAGTATTCCTTTTCAAGTACAATCCCACTTACAAACCCAACTCTGCCCTGCGCACTCAACTACGGACTCTACTAGGCCTCTACGCACTCAGCTGCAAAGCCTCTTCCTACTACTATGATTCAGTACACTTCAACTTTCCCTCTATGCTCTAACCATGCATTCGCATTTATCTATTACTTGCTTGCCCACTAAAAACTAACTTTACACTTAGAGCCTCACTCTATTTATAAAATCCCATGGTCCGCGGATCATGGGTAGGCTAACACAACTTTACATTATTTTACAATTCTTAGGGCGGAAAACTCTATGACTCATCCTAGACTTTCATGCTCCATGCCCGTACTTCGCAGTGTCTTACAATACAATTGACCAAAACTCGGGCTTTAAGCCCCAAAACCTACTGCGGGGCATCCCATGCCCAACAACATGTACTTCATTTATTCTATATATGTATACATTATCTCACTATCCAAAATTGTGTGATTGAATTTGATTTTCTTGTTGGATTGTTTTGATAATTAAGTAATTTTGAATATTTATTATTCATGTTGATTTATTATAACATAGGCTTGAGACTATACAGTGACATTTTATAGAACTTGATGACAAAAACATATTTATATAACATAAATTAGTGTAATAAAGTTGTTTTCAAATTTTTTATATGATTGGAGAAGTGTGTCCTAACGGATAAATCTTGTTTCAATTTGTTTGGGATCATCGACCACATGCATCGCCAGCAATATGCCTACCTGACATGTCTTTAGAAACACAATTCAAAAACCTTTCAAAATACAACATGTCAATGTGCTCACTTCATAGTTGCAAATTCAACCTAGAAATACAACACTTCAACATAAAATAACCAAACACTTCAATTCATAGAACGTGTACCATTAAATATGCACACACACTGAAAATTGTCTCACACGTGATTTTTTTATAAAATCACATAATATGCCCAATATACAAAAGCCACCTCATGCCTAAGCATGGTAGGATTGAATATGGTGATCTATATAGAAACTAAATCTAATATACAAACAACATCCTATGCCTAAACATTATCTTATGACATATATCATATATACAAAATGGGTCTAATTGGTCACCCATTCACCATTTCCACCCTTGATGCTTTCCACCATCTTTTGGATCTCAAATATCAATCTTTCTCATTTTACTAAAAGATAGATCTCAATTTTTCTTCTTTTTTCATGTTCTTCATCATATTTGGGACTACCATCAAACAAGTAGCATTCTCATTATAATTTTTCCAAAATAAATTGCAAACTTCCAAACTAGTACACAATTATTCTATCCCAGAATACTCACTGAAGATGCTCCAATCAATCGAGAGTGTTTCAATATCCTCTACATCAAGAACCTCTTATTAATACCACCTTGCAATAGTCACAGTAAATTTATCCCTTAATGATGGAGATTCATAGGTGGAGCGCTCTGGTCCAAAATCTACTTAGAGGTTCGTCAATGGTCTATAGATGCAACCTCTATGGGTGCATGGGATGGGAAAAGTGGTGGCGTTAGTTTACAATAAACACATATGGGTTGCATTAGTTGAGGAATTTCCTTCGTTAAGGAAATTTGGATGCGAAATATCATGGAAATGTAATGATACTAGTGGAAAATTAGCAGGAAAAATATCGATGGTGTTGAGTGATGTGGATGGGTAAGAATGAAGAAGTATGGAAATAGAGGGACCTATGCAGAGGCTTATAATATTTCAATTAGTAAAAGAAAAATAAATAATGAAATGAACGTTTAAGAAAAATATAATAAGAGACATCATACTTAAGAAGGGGAACATATGGCCTCACAAGGTGGGCCAAGCTCCTCTCTTGGTGTTACTGTAATCTAATAAAACATCAAATGAATGCTACATTCATACTAAAAGCTAGAATAATCTATATTTTGGACTAAAAACATAACAAACGTTTTGTAAGGAGGGATAGTTTTAATTCACCACACCTTATGATCTGGTACATGAAATGAACAAGTGGTATTGAATGCAATATTAGTGGATGAAACTAGCATCGATGCATTATAGGACTAGGGGGTGCTATGATGACATGACAATTGCAAACAACATATAATTAGATATATAAAGAAAATATATTTATATATATCTAAAGAATATCATGATAATGACCTCCTGCATAAAGCTCTATTATCTTATGCATCATTAGTGGATGAAACTAGCACTAATTCTTTATAGGGCTATGGGGGCGTTATCAAGGCATACCAAATGCAAATAACATATAATTAGATAGATAAATAAAACACACACACACATACTATAAAGACGATACATGTGTGTGTGTGTGTGTAAGATAAATATGGTCATGATAATAACCTCCTCCCTAAAATTATGTTACTATTATGCCCTCATTTTGGCCATAATAGGTTATCCATAGATGGTACATATGTGAGGCTCGATTGAGCCTCCATGTGGCCTCTACTATTGAAGTATTGCTATAATTTCATATGATCGAACACCGCTCACAACATTAACTGTTAGTGGCTCCTTGCATGACGATGCCATGAAGGTACCATGCAACACTAGTGTCTGAGTCAATGAAATTAGTTGGGATGGGGGTTAACATTTCATAGATGTCGATGAGGACCTAGTGTAAGGTTTCACTTGGCATTTTGGTTATCTATCACAAACCCACGATACAACCCCTAGAATTCCTCCATGTCAAAGTAATTGATATGGAGTCTTAGCTGAAAATCTATCCATAACTTCATTAAGAATTATAGAGGTGCCTCCTTATTATTACAAGGATGTTTATCAAACTGTAGTCCTCCTATCCATCCAGTTTTCTAGAAAACGATGATAGGTGATCTATTCGATAAGAATTCATATTTTGGTTATTTGTATCAATATGTTGTACCTTGCATCAACAAACAAAGAAAACAAATATTTTTTATTAATGTTGATGCCTATGATTTGGACTTTATTTAGATTGCTTTTATAGTGTTCATACATTGTAGCCTAATAATGAGAAATATTGGTTAGCTAGATTTGGGCATTAGACATGGAAAATAAAATTGAGTTTAATGACCATGCAAGAGACACTCATCATGGCTTTCGAGTGTTTTGAAAATAATGTATGATTGACCTAAATATAGCTAAGGAAGCATCAATTTCACCATTTGGATTCCTTGGTTATTGGTGTGGGTTTGGTAGTTCTAAATTTTGGTTAAGAGATTATGAGCTTGAGTTTTGATTAGTGATCCAAAAACATAGTCTCTCAAAAATAAAATTTCTAACTAGACCTTAGGGGTCTTCAAAATTTTACTAGGGGAGTTGGTTCCGTTCAATAATTTCTTTAAATTGTAAATCTTTAATTTATAGGAATTTGTATAGTTAGGAAGTTTTTCAGAAGTTTCCTTAAGGAACATATGTAATTACCTTGTTATGATCAGGTGGAATTAGCTTCTAGAAGTAGGGAAGTATGCAATCAAAGAAGAGTATTTATAGTTAAACAAACTCCATGTTATAATGAGATATTTTGTAACTTCTAGAAAAGAGGACATGTGTAAATTTTGGCAAATAGCTAGATATTTTCAATAGGTGAAAATATGAGTAGTAGAAAGTACTCGTAGAGGAAGAGAATATCCTAGTGTGGTTGAAAGACTCAGAGAAGTCTAAAGAGAGAAAATAGCTAATTGATTATGTAAATTAGGCGAGATTGTATATTCTTTTATGTAATGGAATTATGTAATTATCCTGAGATATTTGTGTTCCAACCTGTGTGTATCCAAGTAAATGTTTAATTATGGATTTTTTATCCCATGTGTCTATTGTGTATATGTGTTAATGGAACAATTGAATATAAACAACCTAACTTTCCTAGATGTAACATGATTTTAACAAACAAGTATATTGGAAATTTGTATTGCATAAAATCATATATGACTCAATGTTGTTAGTGTGTAGATGCTCGTCCCTGTGGATGAAATTAGTTCTCTTTGTTGCATTAATTGAGATGAAACTTATTGAGGGCTATAAAATCATGAATTGGAACTATGGATGATTCCCCAAAGTGTTGTATTTGAAACAACTTAAAGGGGGGTATCATTTAAATAGACCTAATTATGATGAATAGAAAAATAATCTTAACCCTTCACTTAGCCAACATTGCATCCTGAGACTTATTTCCATCACCCTTGTAACCTAAGCATCAAAATGTCAAAATCATTGAATTGATTAAGTATATGGATAGAGGAATAACTTGGAGCTAAGGTTAAATGTGTATAATGATATTGAATATGGAAATTTAGAAAGGGGGAGAGTAAGGGTGATCGACCATTTTCTTCTAAAAACAAAAGGGATAGAGTAAGCAAAAAATGATAGCAAAGTGTTGGTGTTTCCATCAATGATATGTGATGTTTGGTGGTGTTTCCATGCATGCTAATGGGATTGATTTTCGAGCATGTTGATAGTTGGGTTTCATTGATGTCAAGTAAACACAAGTTTAGGAGCATCTTGTTGCTGTTTTTATTGACTTGTCAATTCTCTTTGCCTGTGTTGTAGGTGTGTCCATCTCTTGTTGCCAAGGGTCTCAAAGAATTGAAATAATGCTTGTTAATTCTCTAAGAGTGTTGGAAGGTTTAACTGAAGTGCTTTTTATAGTTTCTATGAGAGAGATGTTACGTCTCTAACTTGCTACCATGTTGCTTCTCTGATGCAATTGAGGCAACGTGATTTTAAGTTATAACAATACTTAAGAAGGAAATCTAATTTCCTTTTCTTATTTATATGTCTTTTATAAAAATGGTTTTTCACTTAATGTTGAACAAAATCTTTATTGCAAAGTAAATTTTTATATATAAGTATGATAAAAGAATAAATATCCAACAAAATTATTTATTGATAACAATTCAATTTCTAAAATTAGTATCATAAAGTCTTCTAAACTATAAAAAATTATCTTTATAATTGTAATTATTAGTTTATTTAAATAATGTATACACATATATGAATTACTAGTAACTAACTCTTATGGGTGGCACATGGCATCAATTATTGTCAATAACCCCAAAAATAAATTCTCAATGTGTAAGGAAATCTAGAATCAAACTAACTACCTATGTTCAAATTGAATACTATTAATGTTATCTTCAAAACCAATAGTTATAGGAGTCAAGAAATTTAAAAATAGTTACACTATGTCTTCTGAAACTTTTTCTCAAAGAAAATTTCATATTTCAATCAAATCAAGGGAATACCATTGTCCTCTTACTGAAAGATGTGCCATCTCAATTAGTTAAGTTTTTCTCTTCTCATTCCAATGAGAATCTCGAGTTCTTATTCTTCATACAAAATTATACCATGATATCAAGTGAGAGTAAACATAACTAATAATACTAGACAAATATCAAAACCCCAAAAGGTTCCAATGTTACTAGGCATCTCATCCCAAGCATATTGACAAGTTATGTATTTTTTAATGTAAGGAAAGTAATTACAATTTTAATAGGATAAAAGTTAATATTGTTATCACTCAGGTTGTCCCTAGGCTCCTGTAGGGATACGGCCGAGGTAACCACAAACCAATCTTTGGATTGCAGGTTCTAGCCCACCTGCAATCATAGAGGGCTCTCTCTTAATGATTTAACTTTGTTGATGATGATTTTAGGCTAGTTGTTGGGTTCAGGGGTTTTGTTGTTTTTTTTGGATGGAAGGGTGTATGCCAGGTAGAAAATTCCAAGCAGAGAGGCAAGGTAAGGTGTGATAAGTTTCAAGCCATTGGGAATGGAGTCATGGATTAAGGCTTGCTGGTGCGTTTTCTTGGTCACAAGAGGATTGTGGAGCAAGATAGCCACACATGATACAATTTTCAATTTACTGAAAAGATGGAATGATGGTCAGGGATGAAAGGCAATTAAGAATCTTTCATCAGAACTGACAGGGAGGAGAAGTGAATGAATGGTTATCTGGGAGCAGTTAAGAATTCCTAAACTATCATTCATATGTGAAAGAAACAGCGTAAACAAGATCATTTAAGTATGCATGTTCATAACTATTTTTGATGAAAACATGAAAAATTGAAGAAATTAAGCCTAAGGTGCAGTTAAGCAAATCCTAAGCTATTCTTCTTTTCTGCAATTTAGATGGCGAAACGATGATAAAACAAACATGAAAAACTAACAGAGTTAAGAAACACTTATTGAACCATGTAGAAGCACATGAATTCCACAATCACTCCTCGGCCAATTAAACACAACAGATAGTTTCAGAATCTATGCTTTCAGTAGTCTTTGATTATAGAAAACATCACAGTTACAGTGCGAGTCTCTGCTTGAGAGAAAAATTGGAATAACACAGATCAAGCTACTGATCAACCAACCAACCCCTACTCCATTTTTCAGGGCGGTATATATAAGCAAAATATCTGAAGTCATTTATTACAATTGACCTAAACAGGTCTACCGGAAAAAACTTTTTCTAAAAACCTAATTGTTGCTGGAATTAAATGCAAGTAAGTCCTTTGGGCTGTGCCAGAGGCAACTGAATCAAGTTGTGCTGATGAGGTGTCGTGTGTGACTTGGTGCAATGGTTATGTCATAATTGTGCATTGAGTTCTGGTCCACTGATCTTCTGTGAGTTTAATGTGCAACCATTTGCACTGGTGAGCCTTCAATGCGTCTTCAATTGCTTCTTGACTTTCAGAGCTTTCGTTTTAATGTTGGATTTGCCTCGAGCCCTGAGAAAATCTCCTTTGATACACTTTGTCGCTACATTGATGGTCTTCGCCGCTTCCTGATACTCTTTGACGTGCTTTTGTTTGCATATTTGATATGATACTCTTTAATCTTTGTTGCTGGTCTCTCTCTGTCTTCAAATTCGTTTAATCTGGCAAAATGGGGCAATTTCGGGCATTTTCCGTGCAAAAAGGGCCAAGGAATCAAAAGATTCCCTAAAGATTCCCCAATATGGCCCATTTCCCGTAGTGACGAAAACTGCCTCCATTCCTCATTCCAGAGCTCCGAAGCTCGACTTTCGCGCTTGCGCAAATTTCCGTTTTTTGGCTGCTGACATCAACATGATGTCAGCTGTACGGCGGATGACGTCAACATGCTGACGTCAGCAGTGGGGTCCTCTGGTACGGATATGACGTCAGCATGTTGACTTCATCAAGGTGACATGGCAGTACGGCGGGGTGACGTGGCAGAGACACGTGGCAGGGTGATGTGGGCCGGGCGCAGGCAGTGTGAGGTGATGTGGAGGCGACACGGCGGGGTGAGGTGGCACTCCTGTTACGTGAGGGGAGGGCGGTTTTGGCCTGTGCATCAGACCGCCTTTGGTACGGAGGTGGTTTCTGTCAGGGGTGGCCCGATGCAATGGGAGGCTGCCACCTGTCTCGGTGTACGACGGTAAAACCGTCAGACATCGGGTGGTAACCTACCACCACAATAGAGCGCCCGATGTGAACAAGGGCCGTCGGATCTGGGCGGGGGCGATCCGATGGTGGACGGGAAAGGGAGATGCGTGGAGTTTAAAAAAGGAGCGCACAGGTTAAAGGTTTAATTTTTTCACGGCGCAGTGGGTTTGAACTTTAGAAAATGGGTTAAATGTGTTTGGCACGTTGGAAATTTATTAAACAAACATTAATAATTTCCAAGGAAAAATGCACTGGGGGGGGTTTGCATTTGGAAAGGGTTTTCTTAGTGTTTTGGAAGGGGTCCAACCACCTGGGAATGGAGATTTATGCAGAAGAAGGGTTCTTACTAAAGTCCAGGTGACTTAGTAATTCCCAGAGAAGTACTTATGGTTATATTTCAACCAGGGGAAGGGGATATTTACATAAGGGGATTATTTACATAGTTTTAGTAGGGGGATGGGGAAAATATAGGGAGTTAAATAATAATGTCAGTAGTTAATATGGAGATGACAAGAAAGCACTAAGTTTCAGAGATCTTAGGTTTCAAAGGGGGGATAGAACCCTATAGAGAAAGCATGGACCCTCCTTGAGTGAAGCAGATCTTAACCAAGGTTAATGACATGGAAAATGATGAAACTAAGAGATATTAAGCAAATCTTGACCTCTTTTTGGGGAAATTAGTCAATGATTTAGGGAAAAGGAAGAAAGGGAAGTTATTTATGTCTGATGTGAGCTCCTCCATATGAAATTGCCTGATGACTGTGACTTGAGTAGAGATGATACTTTAAAAACATGGAAATGAATAGAAATCAAGATTCTGCAACCTCAAAACTACCTACCCAACCTACTTACCTAACTTTTTTCGTCTTTTGATTTGGGTGCATTTAGACTTGCAGACCCAGCATTTCAATTTTTTCTTTTTATGCCTTCCTATCTACAAACTACCCTTATTTCTTCCAAGGGCCCAGATTAAGCAGTTGGGCTCCTTTGTTTCTCTACCTATCTAAGAATCTGCCAAGATTAATCTGTTTGGACCTCCCTTTAGCTGAAAATTGTACAAAACTGGAATGACTCTTCAAAATTGGAATGCAGTAGATGAACTTTGAGTAGCATCCTTTCCTTTGTGACTGTTTAGCAAATATGGAGCGTTGCAGCTTCCAAAGTATGACATATTTGGCCTGTAAAAATGTCAATCATGAAATATGAGTAACCTACTGCAGCAGGAGGCTAACAGTGGCTCCACTTGGGGATGGCTTTTCCTTGTGAGAAACCAAGAACAGCAGGTCAGATTGCCTTGATTCTTCTGTCATTGATGTGCTTTGAACTTCTTAGTGCTGACTGTTGGATTGTTTTGAGCTTTTGGACTGCTAACAACACTTTTCTTTAACTGTTTTGCTGTTAAATTATGAAGCACCGCCTGATTTCTTCTGCGTGCTTTAGCATTATGGATTCTTACAAAAAATAAAACCAAAGTGTTGATATATACAAACATTCTATGTACAGAAAATAACACCGCCTACTCTTTTCAATCAAAAGGATCATTGTAGTGCTTTAGCATTCGACCATTGACAGGGCCTTCTTCAGCTGTGCTGCCATCTAGAGATTTGAGAAAATATGTATTATTGCCTTGCACAGCGCTGATAATGTATGGACCTTTCCACAGAAAATCGAACTTTGCATGTTTTCCCTTGTCCTCTCTTCGTGAATCCCATCTTAGAACTTTGCTTCCCACCCAGAAATCTTCTGCTTTAGCCTTCTTATCAAACATCCTTTTGAGTTTTTCTTGCAGCATTTGAGCTCTGTCGTAGAATTGCTCTCTGGTTTGCTGAAGATGAATGGTTTGATTAATTCTTCTCTGCATGTCATTTGGTTTAGCCTGAATTTCCTGCAACAATTTAATAGTAGGGATGCCCAAAGATGAATGAAATTTGGCTTCCATGCCATATACTAGCTCATACGGGCTCATCCCAATGGATTTCTTGGTGGAAAGTCTATCTGCCCAGAGAGCATTCGTGAGCTTCCTATGCCAGTTCTTTTTGTTTTCCTCCAACAATTTCTTTATGATATTGATGAGGCTTTTGTTGGACGATTCGGCCAA
>APFE030629743.1:130718-155114 GCA_000404065.3 Pinus taeda
CTGCTTGGTTTCAAGAGACTATTTTACCTTGGCATCCTTCTTCAACATGTTGCTCAATAGCCTTATTAGCTCGGCTAGGTTTGGGATAAATCTCCTTAGGAAATTGATCTTTCCAAGGAATTCTTGCAGCTCTTTTATGTTCCTTGGATAGGGGATTTGGAGGATAGCTTGAATTCTTTCAGGATCAATTCTAATCCCATCTTTTGATATGAATGGCCTAGAAGTTTCCCTTCCTCAAGGGAAAACAGGGACTTCTTGGGATTCAAGGAAATGCCATATTTCCTGCATGTCATGAAAATTTGCCTTAAGTGCTTAAGGTGCTCTTGGTTAGATTTGGAGAAAGGGGTTAGATCATCAAGGTAAACAACAAGGAAATCATGTATCTCCTTAGCAAATGCAATATCCATTGCCCTTTGAAAGGTAGCACCAACGTTCTTCAGCCCGAAAGGCATTTTAACGTACTTAAATGTTCCCCAGGGTGTGATAAAGGTTGTCTTGTCTTGGTCGTCTGGGTGAACAAGTATCTGATTAAATCCTGAAAATCCATCTAGTAAAGAAATTCTAGAGGAACCCACTACTCTTTGTAAGATATGGTCCATTTTTGGCAAAGGGTAGTGGTATTTTAGAGAGACCTGGTTTAAATTTCTCAAGTCTACACACAGTCTTATCTCTCCTGTTTTTTTTCTAGTGGGAACTAAATTAGATACCCATTCAGAGAATCTGATGGGTGCATGATACCTGCTTCAAACATTATTTTTATTTTCTTTTTCAGATAAGGGGAAGAAGCATGGGGTTGATTCTTCTAAGTTTCTGTTTGAACGGTTTTTGATTTGGTTTTAAGGGAATGGTATGTTGGATCACCGAGGTGTCATAGGACTTCAAGTCCTCATAACTCCAGGAAAATACATCTTGGAATTCTTTGAACAAATCCACGTATTTCGATTTTTGATCAGGGGGCAGATTTTTGGACAACTTAATCATTCTAGGCTGCTATGTTGTTCCTATGTTGTGTTCTTCTATAGCAGCATTCAGAGACTCCATTTTTGGCTTTTTGGGCACATCATTGTCATCAAAAATGTCTTCTAATGGAGTAAGGCTGGCAGGTAGAAAATTACTCTTTACATCAATAAACTCATCCTCTGCTTTGGCTGTTTCCTCTAAACACATTTGTTTCAACTGCTCTATGTTTGCGTTCTTAAACACAGTTGGGTTAAGGATTTGTCTAGCTGTTGCGGCTGTTAGAGCCTGCTGATTTTCTTTTGTTAGATGTTGGGAATCGTTCATGGTATCCATGTCAATGTTTGTGTTGGAAAATTCACCCTCAAGAGTTAGGAAATTGTTAATCTGGGCATCGTTTTGAAATACCTGCCAATCCTTGACATTGTTAGGGACCGAAGGTCTGTGTTTTATTTCAGCGGTAAAACGGTGATTTGGTTCAAAGGGAAGCTTGCATTTGCTAGCAAAAGTTGCTAGGCTGTGGGCATGAATATTATGATCTCTTGAAATTTTGGCAAGCTTGAATTCACTGAAAGAATTGAGTATTTCGGTGGCAGCAGCCCTATAAGCTCTCATTCTACTGTCATTAGTAACGAAGTTACCTTTCATTTGTTGTATAATCAAGTCGGTGTCACCTAGGATGGACACTTTTGTAGCTCTTAGGACTTTGAGCAGTTTAAGGCCTAAGAGAAGATCTTCATACTCTGACATGTTGTTTGTACATATGAAATTGATTCTATAGGCATGGCCTTCTGCGTGATTATCATGTGTATTTTAAATCCATACTCCTGCCCCTGCTCCTGACTTGTTGACAGAACCATCAAACTCTAAATACCATGTGATTTCTTGTTTGAGGTTTGTATTGAGAGTTTCGGTTTTTTGAGGATTGGGCAGAATTACAGTTTCTGTTTCGGGATGTTCTTCTTGCTATTTGTTAGTTGCCTTGACTGTTGAGACAATTTCATGGGTATTGGCAACCGATTCCTCATTGATGTATGTTTCCTGTTCCAAAGATAGCGGCTCGTCATCAGTTGGAGGGCTGGTGTTATCATTAAATAAAATAAAATAATCCATATCGGAATGGATTGAGTAAATTGGAAAATTCCGGGGCTTTTCCTCACTGCTTACCACATACTTCATTAATGTTTCTCTATACAGTCTCTTTGGTTGCCCAAAGACAGATATAGTGGCATAAGAGAGGTCGAGTTGAAGGGAGCCTTGCAATTTTGCTCCCCATGATCTGGATAGGAGCATGCCATACTTTGTGGGAATGTCAGCAACTACTACGTCCATTAGGATTGTCCTGTTGGGGAATTGGACTAGAGACACACAAAGGTCTTTAATCAAGCCTAAACATTTGACTAGACTTGAGTCAAAGGAGTATAGATCTTTGTATGGTCTTGTGACATCAAGGTTCAACCTTTCCCTTACAGCTTTGGGCATAAGGTTATGTGAGGCACCTGAGTCAAACATGGCATTATGCAATATATTGTCATGTATGTGCAGACTGACATAAAAAGGTGGAACAGGTCCATATGTTGATTTTTCGTTAACTTCTGGACCAAACAGCAGCTCAGGGGTATCGTCTAAAATGTTTACATCATCCCTTACCTCTGGTAGTTGAAGTGACCTTTGAATTTGTTGCCTATATACATCACGTTTGGCAAGTTCTGAGAGGGGAATGGATATCTTGAGCTTTCCAATCTCTGCTTCTAAACTGAAAGGTTTTTCCAATGAGTTCTTGGCATTGATAGCGGTAGATTTCTCTTTTTCAGGCATACTCTCTATGTTTTCTTTTGGAATGTCAATGTTATGATGAATGACAGTTTGTGGTATTTCTGCTTTGGGAGGATTCTCTAGAGTGTCGTTCAGATTTTCTTTTGGGGAAGATGGAGGTAGAGGCCGATCAATAGGAGGTTGTGTGTTTGTTATATCCTCGACAGTTACCTGATGCGGGTTTGGGGTAGAGCTATCAGCTGGTTGAGTTATAGTGACATTGTATTTAATTTTGTTGGGTTGTTTGCTATCTTTTGTTCTGCTAGATGCAGGGACATCAATGGTCCTTGTTCTCAATTTGTATTGTTTGTGTACTTCATACACAGCAGTATCATAGCCTTGTTTGAAATCGAAAGACTCTCCTGACTTGGTGTGAAATTGTTTTACATCAGGTTATTCTCGGTCCTCTTCAGTAAGAAAGATTTGTTGTTCATTTTCCAAATCTATCAGGTTCATATGAATCCCATCTGTGGGCTCACTGGATGTAGATGCCTCCGCATATTTTTCTTAGAAAGGAGGCCTAATATCATGGTCGGGACTGGCCCTTCCAGCGTTTGTGTTTTGGGTTTTTCTGAAGTTCGGGTTCCTTATGGCATTGGGTTGTTGGCCTTCCCATGAAGTTTTCCTCTCAAAATTGTCTACTCTATCTCCCAGCCTGTGGATGCCACTAATAATAGCATCTAGCTTCTGATCGAAGGCTGAGGGTTCTTCCTTGAAGGTGGTTCTTCTCTCAGTTCTCGCTCTATTTCTTTTAGCAATTAGATTTGCCTCCACACTGACAGCAACATCTTCCATTTCTGCAAGACTTTGAGGGGCTCTTTCCCTTAACTGATATGCCATTTCAGCATCAAAGCCATCAGGGAATTTGTACAAAGCGAGATGAGGTGGAGGTCTTAAATTTTGTGGTATTTAATTGTAAGCATTATTAAACCTTGCACAATAATCCAAAACCGTCTCCTGAGGTCCTCTTTTGATAGTATCATACTCAGATAGTATGTGTAGGGGATCTTTCTTTTTCTCCCATCTGTTAATAAATGTCTGGTATAAGGCTTCAGGGTTTAATATGGAATTGGGTGTAAGTGCCCTAAACCAGGTTCTGACATCACCGGTCAAACTTTGGACAAAAATCTTCATTCTCACACTGTCATCATCAATTTCATAACTCTCGAAGTAATCCTGCATTTTCTTTGCATGCTGTAGGGCGGTGCAGGAGTTTGTGCCATCAAAATAGGTGATTTTTGTCTGGTAGTCCTGAGGCATAGCCCCGGGATTAGCAGGCAACTGTAAGGGCGCATATCTATTAGCCATGTTAATGGGGATAAGCGGAAAAACTAGGGCAACTGGGATAACAGGTACAACCGGGGTAGAAGGAGTGGTAGTGGTAGTAGGAGTATAGGATGGAGGTGTAGAAGAACTACTTGGAGAAGGGCGTGATGAACCAGGGGAACTTGGGGTTGATCGAAATAGAACTTTGACATGGGTTGGAACACCGCTTGGCTGAACTGTTTCAGGACTCGCAGCAGTTGGGTCTTCTTGTTGCTTTTGTTTTCTAGTGATCTTAGGGATTAAATTCGGATTTTCAAAAACTGCTAGTCGATTAGGATCAGGATTTGATCTTGTATGACGCGTTTGCTTTTTAGGAGCCAGCTTCTAATATATTTTTTGGGAAATTTTTCTAAAACACAAGTCGACCGAGACTTTCAAAGGTCGGTTTCTTCCTCTGTGGAGCTGCAGACTGGTTTAGTGAGATTATCTGAGGAAGTCCCCAGCGGAGTCGCCATTATGTTATCACTCAGGCTGTCCCTAGGCTCCTGTAGGGATACAACCGAGGTAACCACAAACCAATCTTTGGATTGTAGGTTCTAGCCCACCTACAATCAGAGAGGGCTCTCTCTTAATGATTTAACTTTTTTGATGATGATTTTAGGCTGGTTGTTGGGTTAAGGGGTTTTGTTGTTTTGTTTGGATGGAAGGGTGTATGCCAGGTAGAAAATTCCAAGCAGAGAGGCAAGGTAAGGTGTGATAAGTTTCAAACCATTGGGCATGGAGTCATGGATTAAGGCTTGCTGGTGCGTTTTCTTGGTCACAAGAGGATTGTGGAGCGGGATAGCCACACATGATACAATTATCAATTTACTGAAAGGATGGAATGATGGTCAGGGATGAAAGGCAATTAAGAATCTTTCATCAGAACTGACAGGGAGGAGAAGTGAATGAATGGTTATCTAGGAGCAGTTGAGAATTCCTAAACTATGATTCATATGTGAAAGAAACAGCGTAAACAAGATCATTTAAGTATGCATGCTCATAACTATTCTTGATGAAAACATGAAAAATTGCAGAAATTGAGCCTAAGGTGCAGTTAAGCAAATCCTAAGCTATTCTTCTTTTCTACAATTTAGATGGCGGAATGATGATAAAACAAACATGAAAAACTAACAGAGTTAAGAAACACTTATTGAACCATGTAGAAGCAGAGGAATTCCACAATCACTCCTCGGCCAATTAAAAACAACAGATAGTTTCAGAATCCATGCTTTCAGCAGTCTTTGATTATAGAAAAAATCACAGTTATAGTGTGAGTCTCTGCTTGAGAGAAAAATTGGAATAACACAGATCAAGCTACTGATCAACCAACCAACCCCTACTCCATTTTTCAGGGCGGTATATATAAGCAAAATATCTGAAGTCATTTATTACAATTGACCTAAACAGGTCTGCCGGAAAAAGAATTTTCTAAAAACCTAATTGTTGCTGGAATTAAATGCAAGTAAGTCCTTTGGGCTACACCAGAGGCAACTGAATCAAGTTGCGTTGATGAGGTGTCCTGTGTGACTTGGTGCAGTGGTTTTGTCATAATTGTGCATTGAGTTCTGGTCCACTGATCTTTTGTGAGTTTAATATGCAGCCATTTGCGCTGGTGAGCCTTCAATGCGTCTTCAATTGCTTCTTAACTTTCAGAGCTTTCGTTTTAATGTTGGATTTGCCTTGAGCCCTAAGAAAATATCCTCTAATACACTTTGCCACTACATTGATGATCTTCGCCGCTTCCTGATACTCTTTGACGTGCTTTTGTCTGCATATTTGATCTGGTACTCTTTAATCTTTGTTGCAGGTCTCTCTCTGTCTTCAAATTTGTTTAATCTGGCAAAATGGGGAAATTTCGGGCTTTTTCGGTGCAAAAAGAGCCAAGGAATCAAAAGATTCCCTACAGATTCCCCAATATGGCCCATTTCTTGTAGTGATGTGCGATTAGCGCTTCGTGCTAATCGCGCATCGAAAATTGCCTCCGTTTCTCATTCCGGAGCTCCGAAGCTCGACTTTCGCGCTTGCGCAAATTTCCGTTTTTTGGCTGTTGACGTCAGCATGACATCAGCTGTATGGCGGATGACGTCAGCAGTGGGGTCCTCTGGTACGGATATGACGTCAGCATGATGACATCATCAAGGTGACGTGGCAGTACGGCGGGGTGACATGGCAGAGACACGTGGTAGGGTGAAGTGGGGCGGGCACAAGCAGTGTGAGGTGATGTGGAGGCGACGTGGCGGGGTGACGTGGCAAAGACACGTGGTATGGTGACGTGGGCCGGGCACAAGCAGTGTGAGGTGATGTGGACGCGACGTGGCGGGGTGAGGTGGTGCTCCTGTTACGTGAGGGGAGGGCGGTTTTGGCCTGTGCATCGGACCGCCTTTCGTACGGAGGTGGTTTCTATTAGGGGCGGCCAGATGCAATGGGAGGCTGCCACTTGTCCCGGTGTACGACGGTAAAACCATCGAACATCGGGTGGTAACCTACCACCACAATAGGGCGCCCGATTGAACAAGGGTCGTCGGATCTGGGGGGCGATCCGACGATGGACGGGAAAGGGAGATTCGCTGAGTTTAAAAAAGGAGCGTGCGCATTAAATGTTTAATTTTTTCGCGGCACAGTGGGTTTGAACTTTAGAAAATGGGTTAAATGTGTTTGGCGCGTTGGAAATTTATTAAACAAACATTAATAATTTCCAAGGAAAAATGCGCGGGGGGGTTTGCGTTTGGAAAGGGTTTTCTTAGTGTTTTGGAAGGGGTCCAAACACCTGGGAATGGAGATTTATGTAGAAGAAGGGTTATTACTAAAGTCTAGGTGACTTAGTAATTCCCAGAGAAGTACTTATGGTTATATTTCAACCAGGGGAAGGGGATATTTACATAAGGGGATTATTTACATAGTTTTAGTAGGGGGATGGGGAAAATATAGGGAGTTAAATAATAATGTCAGTAGTTAATATGGAGATGACAAGAAAGCGCTAAGTTTCAGAGATCTTAGGCTTCAAAGGGGAGATAGAACCTTATAGAGAAAGCATGGACCCTCCTTGAGTGAAGCAGATCTTCACCAAGGTTAATGACATGGAAAATGATGAAACTAAGAGATATCAAGCAGATCTTGACCTCTTTTTGGGGAAATTATTCAATGATTTAGGGAAAAGGAAGAAAGAGAAGTTAGTTATGTCTGATTTGAGCTCCTCCATATGAAATTGCCTGATGACTGTGACTTGAGTAGAGATGATACTTTAAAAACATGGAAATGAATAGAAATCAAGATTCTGCAACCTCAAAACTACCTACCCAACCTACTTACCTAACATTTTTTCTTCTTTTGATTTGGGTGCATTTAGACTTGTAGACCCAGCATTTCAATTTTTTCTTTTTATGCCTTCCTATCTACAAACTACCTTATTTCTTCCAAGGGCCCAGATTAAGCAGTTGGCTCCTTTGTTTCTCTACCTATCTAAGAATCTACCAAGATTAAGCTGTTTGGACAGATTTTCATTCTCTATATTCTAAAACAGGAAATTGAAACCTAGGGAGACCAAGATTAGGCTGTTTGGACCTCTCTTTCGCTGAAAATTGTACAAAACTGGAATGACTCTTCAAAATTGGAATGCAGTAGATGAACTTTGAGTAGCATCCTTTCCTTGGTGACTGTTTAGCGAATATGGAGCATTGCAGCATGCAAAGTATGACATATTTGGCCTGTAAAAATGTCAATCATGAAATACGAGTAACCTGCTGCAGCAGGAGGCTAACAAATATCTCAGTAACTAAATAAAAAATAAGTTTTTTTAAACAATATTATACTAATTAGTAATGATATTAATAAATTTATCATTTTTTATTTTTTTATAAAGGAAAAAATTATTGTTAATAATACTACACAATATCTTTTTTAGATACTTTAGTTTAAAAACTCACAACATTGATGTCATAAATCATAAGTACATTTTTTAACCTTAAATACAAATTGTCAAATTTGCACCATATTTTCATCTCCTTGTATTTTTTATGTAAGGAAAATAATAATAACAATAGCATTTTTTACAAGATAAAATTTATTATTTTTATAAAATACAATTAAAATCAAGCTTTTTTATAAATATTTAGTTAATTAATTATACATTAATAAATTTAT
This sequence comes from Pinus taeda, assembly GCA_000404065.3. Classification (NCBI taxonomy): domain Eukaryota; kingdom Viridiplantae; phylum Streptophyta; class Pinopsida; order Pinales; family Pinaceae; genus Pinus; species Pinus taeda. Next base: position 138,939 of record APFE030629743.1, read on the forward strand.
TATTTTACTTTCTTATAAAGGAAAAAAAACTTCCCTAATAATACTACATCATATTTTGTCTACATGGGGTAGCTCAAGTGGCAATGGTCGTGGAAATGAAGTCTCACCGAACCAGATATCTTGGGTTCGATTCTTGTGCTACCCTCCTTGGAAATGGGGTGAATAACGGACATGTAAAACACTCAAAAATGAGAAGGTCCTACCAAGCTTACAAAAAAAAAAAATCTACATCATATTTTCTAAGATATTTTGATTTAAAAACTTACAACTGTTTCCGAGAAAACTAGTGTCTTTTCGATCTGCCGGTCACACTAAGACAGGTAGCTATCTTAGAAACAAACAATCAAAGCAATTTTCAATTTCCTTTATGTATGATAGATAAGAGAGAAGCAAAGGGGACCAACCTGGATCTTCCGCTTGGCTCCTTTCTTGATTTCTCTCTCCCTTCATAGAGTTTGTAACTCCTCTCCTACTTGTCCCGCTTTAGAGAATACCTGTAGGGTCAAAGTAACAAAACACCATCAAAGCATCTCAATCTATAATATCATAAACAATGCATAATAAAAAATACATTGACCATACAATTGCATTCACAAATAACAAGATTCACAAATACACGATTATATGGAGGAAAACTTAAAGAACTTTATTAATAGTAGAAGAGAGGATTACAACCCAGCTGTCTGATCTAGCATCATCCTCCCAATACAATGTCTCTTCTCAAAGATAAACCAACAACACTTCCTTACAAATTACAAACTTCCAGCCTCTATATCTCTCAAATGAGGGATCCATTTATAGATGTCTTACAAGGGTGTGAGTTAGCTCTGGGTTTTTGATTAGTGTCATTCCACTAATAGTTCTTGGTTCCACTTGGAGATTTCATTCATCTCTTACTCATCCCTGGGTGAACTCAGAGAGGCAAGTGTCATGGGAGAAGTTTCTAGAAGATTCCATGAGCTTCCACTTAGAAAACTGTCTCTGCCATTTGTCCATTCTTGCTCATCACACCCTACAAAAGGCCTCTTTAGTATGCATCACACCTGGCTAGTGTAGTAGCCAGTATGCATCACACCTTAACCATGGAGCAGTCAGTATGGTCCAGTTTTGGCTAGTTCTGAGTGGTTTTTCAGGTGGATTCTGGGAAATGATGTAATCAGTTGACCATGATCCTTTAGGGTATGAAACGACACTTTTAGGGGTCAAAGATCCCTTGTTTTATCGACATATGTGACTGGGGTTGAAGTGCCCAAATATGTCTATAACAGTTGCCCCCTAAAGTATGAGGTTGTAAATCTTTTGATGTCAGGTGAAATGCTTTATCATGAGGATCCGAGGTATTCGAACTGGAAGGTGACCTGTATAAGATACAATACAATACATAATCATTATATTATTTTCATGATCTGGTTGAGGCGAGAATTCCCATGCTCAGCTTTATAAATTCATTTTCATGTACACAAGACAGATAATCATTTGTTGTTTCCAACTGGTGATTCTTTATATGTAGAGTCATCAGCCCTTAGCTTGGATGATCATTTGTGCAGCTTCTATGTACAATTGATGTATTTATTTTCCTAAATATATTGCAGCCCGGATGGATTAAAATAGATCGAGGGTCTTCAAACTTGTTCAATCTTTACCCGATGTACAAGTCGATCCATGTGAAAATATGTCCTGAAGTCGAACATGGAAAGACATCGCCTAATTACTAGCCAATAATGTAAGTTGTTAATAGGCACGAGAGGAGTCACCGATAATGATAATGACCCTCAAGGTACTACAGTACAATTCACATGGTGTGAATATATGAGCCATTGTTGAACACCACAAAAAATATTTCGGTTGAAGGCCATTGATGAAAAACTATCACCGGAGGTGAGAAAATTGCCATTGAGGCATGCAAGTTTCAAAGTACTGAAAGGGTTGTTTCTAAGTCAACTTCTTGGATAATGAGCTGATGTCAATAAGAAGTGACCCATCGTAGGAGGACCTTGATGTATCCCACGTCTATGACACGAAATGAAGAAAATGATTTTTCTGGAGGTGAAAATGATCTTATGATACAATGTTCAAGAATGGTTGTCATGAAAAATGAAGGGTGAAGGTATTGCAGTGGATGAGGCATTAGCTGGATGGTAAATTCTCTGAATGAATTCTCTTGAACATGTCAGCGACACTGAGATGGATTGGTAGCGTTAACCCCAAAATATGGATGGTACGGAGGACCAATGGTGATATGACCAGTGAACGAAATAACCCAACCCGACTCAATCATGGTGATGGAGTGAAAGTGTCATGTTCAAGATCAACCTGCTACCAATAAAATTTTTCAAGTTTTCTTCCCTTTTTCCCCAGTCATTGCTGACCAGTACCTCTTTATTTTTGTCAAGCTTGAGGAGGATAACATATGCTTGTTCTATAATTTGCCCTTCGGGAAAACCTGTCGTTATGTTTTAGCGAGCCTAGCGACAATGAAACTCGTTCTTGTTTGCATGGACAAGCTTGTCGCTATTGTTTTAACGAGTTTAACGACAAAGATAACTCGGCCCTTTTCATGTTTAGAGAGTTTGAAAAGTGATGAAAGGCAAACTCTAGCAGTCTTTTTTCGTAGCATAATCCCTTAAGTTCGAAAAAGTATAAAATAATACAAAAGGGGTGACTTTTTGATTGCTTTAGCGAGCCGAAAAATACAAGCACTCGATCTTTTTTGTAGGATAATCCCTCAGGTCCAAAAAGATTAAAATGTACAGGAGGGATAGTGCTTCCCCTTACTTTAACGAGCTGGAAAGGCCAATAGCTCGACAATATTTTTATATTTAATGAGTCTAAAAGAGTTTAAAAGAAACTCATTTTTGAGGAACGAGTGGTGTTTCGGGGTAGCGACTGGTTCCAGGTAAGCTTGGAATGTCTCAAAACATGGTGATGTGAAGAGGGTGGCTAACAAGACCACTCGTTGCAGCTGTTCCTCAAAAGGGTAAACAATCAAGTGGAAGCGTATGATCGGCCAAAATAATGGAGGTGATGGCAGGAACACAACCAAGGTTCAAAAGGTTGATAGCAAGGCAATCACAAAGGTTATTTACCGAGGGTGGATTCATTTTTTAATGAGCTTGAACCAGGAGAAACTATGCTCATATGCGGGTCTATTTTTTAACGAGCTTGAACCTTGCGGAAACATTACTCATACCAGTCATTTTAAAGATGTCTCTCGATGGTAGGTTTACTTTTTAGTGAGCTTGAACACTACGATAACATGTGCTCATTTCCTTTTTATCTAAGCTAGAAACGACCAAACTACAAAGCTAACTACACTAAAGCTAAGGAACTACTGAGGTTAGGTAGGATAGTTCTTTCCTTCATCTAGAAAAAACACTTCCTTTACTTCATCCACGCGATGCAGACAAAGGTGAATGGTGGATCAGACCAATCACCTAACCTAAGAAGTTGAACTAAAAGCTAAAAATATAAAAATGCTAAAAAGATAAAAATGAAATTGGTCACTTTTTTCTTGCATAAAAAGGTTTGCATGCCCCTAGGTATCGATAAAAGGAAAGTCTCCAGGTAACCATATGGAAGTCACTGTGGTTAGGTAAGATTGTTTCTGTCAGTGGTTAGACAAAAACCACTTCCTTGGCTTTTTCAATCAAAATAGACAAAGGTGAATGGTATGAGCTTCCAATCACATAACCTATCGGGAAACCTATCTTTTCATTTGGGTTTGCCTACTGAAGCAAACCAGGGTGCATGCCCCCTAAGCTTCGTTACATTTACCGAACTACTCGCAGTAATTAGGTGGATGAAATGAAGGTTGAAGAGACATTCTTGATGCAAAGATACCATTTAGGGATGATGTTTGACTCGTAGTTGTGTTTGAACCAGGAAATGAAAGTTGGTCAATAAGTTGTACCATTTGGCCTTCATGCGGGAAACACATCACTCGAAAGAGTGTGGAAACAATAGATTCCATGCTATAAACATAGTCACGCCCAAGGAGTAGATTGTAATCTAATGGCCCTTGGAATACCATCACGTTCAAGTGAACGGTTTTCCTTTTCAAAGTTATCGGCAACTTCGGTAGTATCCCAACGGTCGACTGGTTCCTTTGTTAAAGCCTGACAAATTTTGTGTCTCAGGCAAAAGCGATGGTGAACCAAGAAATTTCCAAGCAGTTGAGGAAAGGATACTCACTGAAACCCCTTCATTTATGATAGTGCTAGACACGATCATTTTGTAAACTTTTACTATGATCTGGAATGGTACATTAGAGGGAAGGAGGGGTCTTGCTATTTGATTCCAATCAAAGGAAATGACTAGACTGCTCGGAGGAGGTACCGGATAAATGGCTGGATGAACCTCATGAACTGGGGGGCTTTCCTCCTATTGTAAAGGAACGAGTGGATTGCCCCTAAGTTCATCAGACTCTGTATTGACAAAAATAATTTGAACGGTGTTGTTCTCATTCTCTTCGGAAATTGTATCATCTGAAGGTGGACCTTCTGAAGGCAAGATTGGGTCAACTACCATCTTGACATGTTGACTTTGGTCCGATATGGACTCAGAAGGTTCACTTTCAACGATAGGCATTTCAACCGATAATTGAGTTACGCCAGTCAGGTTTTCAACTAGCGACGAACTTGGTGAGAGTTTCTTGTATCCAGGTGGAAGTCACTATAGTGAAGCAGGAGGGTTATCCAAGACACTTTTGGCTTCGTTCAAAAAAGGACAATGGTGAAGAGCATGATTAACTTCACATAACCTACATGGAAATCTGACCTTTCCTTTTCATCCATTGACTTCATTTTCACTAGTTGATGGTGTGTTGTCAACTTGATTGCTAGAGGTTGATGACACCGGATGGTGTGAACAGGGAGACCATTCTCTCAAGATCTGTGGAATGCAAGGACAATCACGATGAAGGTGGCCTCCCTTGAAAATTATGCATGGAGATCTGTTCTTGGAAATTTCGGTGTGCGGATTTTCACCAGATGATGCATGGTTGCCCCCTTGCTTAACTGAATTCTTCGTCTTCTTTTCCTTCCATTTCTTCTTCTTCTCAACTACTTGATTTTTAGTATCAGTAGTTTCAACAACCGAAGATGAAGAAGGGGAGAGAGAAACAAGCAAAGTAGAAGGTGAAGGGACAACTTCAGTATCATCTGGTCGCTGATTCGATTGTTGAGCAATCATGGTATTTTGAACAACAGAGGTTGAGAATAGCCATACTGGCAGGCCAATTGTGATTCCTGGAAGGGACAATGTAGCCATATATGGAGCACCAATATCTCCCCAAAAAGAGAAAGAACTAGGATTCCCCCCAAGAGGGGTTCCTTGATTGGTGGACTCCATTATCTCAACCTAAGAACCATGAAGGAACAGGGATGTTATTCTGATTTAAATAAATTCTAATGACGCTTTGACACAACTTTGCTTTTTCAATTTTTAAGAGTCGAGAAAAAGCTAAATATGATTCTAGTCACCTTTGATTTTTAATAAGTCTGAAGTAACAAGTTCTCAGATGGACCTTTTCTTTTAAGGAGTCGAAAAGGAACGAAAGTGACTACTCTTGAAATATAGATAGAGGGATTACCAAACTAATCACAAAACTATAAAATACACCTTGGTGATAAATTAAAGAGAAATTACCAAGGACTTATGTACGGCAGTCAATCTTCCCGAATCTTGTGTTCAGTGCATTGCGATTCGATAGGGCGGCAGACATGGCTTCCTATGGATAAAGGATATCAACCTATTGTGGTCTCCCAATATATACTCGACAGTACGGGGAGCACAAGTCCGTACTACCACTTGTTGTATCAAAGAGGAGGAATCACCCAACCTTCGATGAAAACAATAGTTACCAGGATTTATGGCGTTGGAACATGTCTCTAGCCTAGACTTCTAGATGTGTTGCGTTAGGTTCCAAAGCGTTTTTATGTTCATTGAGATTTATTTTAGATTTGATCTTGTTTAGAAGTTTTTCTTTCAAGGTTCACCGCGTGATGTAGATGTAAAATTCCTAAATATGCAATCTAAAATGATAAACAGTCGTTTATTTTCTTTTACAATGAAAATCCTAGCTACTAAGGAAAGAAGATTACAATTCTTTCAACAGAGACCAAAGAGCACACACTAAATGCACTTTTCCTAAATCATCTTCTACATACAGTCTAAATGCAAATGCAAAGGCATGTATTTTTTTTCATTTCCTTAATGTGAGAATGCCAAAAAGGAAAACTAACTTTAGATCTGAACTATTTTCTTCAAAGCGACATTTCGACAATTTGTTTTCTAAATGAAAGGAAGACTAGACGACACTTTTTGATTCCGAATAGAAAACTTCTTTCTGTTAGCACCTAAATCTGCCTTAGGCTAAAGGAAGGCAAAATTCAGAGTAACCACAAACCAAGCTCAGTCTGGTAGCTAGCCCTACCAAAACAGGAGAGGGCTCTCTTCGAGTCACACTTAGTGAATAGATAAACGAAATGGCCTGAGATGAATTACAGTGAAATATTTATCTTAGGCTAGTAAGTGAATATGGATACAAGAAGTGATTTTTATGAAGACTGTGTTTCTGGGATGGTATGGGACCAATGGACCTCAATGAACAGAGAATTCAATACAAAGGCACAGATTACTTCGTGAGACAAGATAGGCAGAGAGTCCAGCAATCTAGTTTGAAAAGCAATGTGGAATGGAGAGATTGCTTAGGAGGGTGAAAAGGGTGTGGGGAACATGAATCCTTTTCAATAGAAGAAGAACACTGAACATGAGCATTTTCCCACATGCAGAGCAATAAAATTGAATTCTACCTTATCTAACTTAGAAAATTTCACCAGAAATGAATATGAAATGAACTATGAAACATAACAAGATACATATGAAACATAAAAGACACATTTTCTACACTCACAACCACAAGGATCTCATGAAACAGAGTCGTTTCCTTTCATTCATCCTCTGTAAAAAATATACAATGAAGAAACAGAGTTTCCTTCCCACAGTCTCCCAGAAGTTACAAGCCAACCCACCTTTTGCAAATAGTTTTCATACAATATATAGAATGTGCCATGAAGAGATAGAATGCCCAAGGGTTTGGGAGTTACTTGAATCATTACAAAATGAAGGTGGAGAGCCAAACATCAACTAAAGGTGCAGCGTCACAAACATGACAAATGGTTTGGGTGACTGTTTTCCTTCCTTTGCCACTTGGATAGAAGCCCATATGGAGTGAAAATACTTTAAATGTTGCCTTTGGTGCCGAAACAGTTAAGTGTAGATGAGAGGGCCCACTTATGAAAAGTCACGAATCGAAATTTCGCGAAACAGAGGCAAATTGGGCCTTTTTTCCTATATGCGCCGCGCCATTTTCTATATGCGCTGTGCCACTTTGGGGCCAGTTTTGAGGCTCTTGTAGGAGTCCAAAACGTTCCCAAGTGTGCTTGTTGGAAAGCCTGTCTTGTCTACTTTCCAACCCAAGTAGAATTTTTTAATTTGGAGCTCATTTTCCCCTCCAAATCTTCATTCTCCCAAGACTACTTCCTGTGTGTCAAAATAGGGGCAATGAGGCCATTTTTTTGGGTGTTTTTGACCTCCTGGAGACTCAAATCATGCCCAAATTTCTTTCCCGAGTGCCAGTAGTCATGAATTTGCATGTTGAATCCAAAAATGCAAGCCATTTCCCATTTGGAGCTCCCAGGTGCACAGGGAGAAAAAACTTGTGTTTGTGATCAAAAATTTCCATGTGACCAAAATTGTCCCAAATTTTTTGAAATTTGGGCTGGAGGTTCTCTAAGAGGCACTATGCTGGGCCACAAAAGCTTCAGCCAAGATTCGAAGCCAATCTTGATCTTTTGCCTCTTTTGTTTCTCTGCTCAATTTGGCCTTCAAGCTCCTTAACCGGGCCTTTGCACTCATGTTTCGTGCCCTGTAATGACAAGCCATCCTCCTCAGTATGGTTTTGTCTCTGTTGGCCTTCTCCTGCAGTCTCTCCAGGTGGATATTGATCCGCTCTAACCAGGACTCATGGTCGTTGTTGATCTCTTGCTCCAAGGTAGTGAGTTTGATCCTCCTTTGCTGGGCAGCTTGTCGATTCTCACGAATGCTTTGAAACTCCATGATTGCATGCTAGTCATCAAGATGCTTGTTCCTCTGCTCTAGATACCTGATGATCCATCTGTCCCTTTCCACATTTAGTGACAAGTCTTGGATCTCTGTGTTCTGCTCCTGAATGGTCATCCTAAGTCGGGCATTCTCCGCCTCTACCTCATCATCCTGAATGAGGATGACATCGGTCTCCTATTCACCTGATGGCTCCTCATCATGCACGAGCTTCTTGCCCTTGTCCAGTACCTATGTCGTTGATGCCGGAAGTGAGGCCCCTTCCACCCTGGGTGGAGATAACACTCGCTTTGCTGCTACAAAAAACTGCCTACTGCCTCTCTGATATGTAACAAAAATTGGCATGGTAGTGGTCTCATGGTGCTCATACTGATGAGAAGGACCACCCATCTCCTGCTCTGGCTCTGATAGTACCTGTGATGTGCTGAAGAAGTCACAGGAGATGAAGTCCTCCCAAGAAATGCCCTGCAATCCCAACTGATGATCTACCAAAATCTGGATAAGAGAAAAGTGATACACACTGTTAAGCTGCTGCTAAGGGGTCTTATGCAACGTGAAGGTGTTCATCCTCTCTATGTTCCTGCATATGAAAAAGGAAGGTTCATCATCTTCACCCTGGTAAAGTGCATGAGCAACCTCATGTGATAGGCATATAGTTGAGAGAACCTCCCCTCACAGCTGAAGTACTTCATGATCAATTTCATGAGTGGAGAATACTCATCTTTCAAGTATCTGAAGGGAAAGACTCTTGTGAGCTGACTCAAGAATCTGGCCTTGATGTAAGGCTCATATTGTTTCCTATCCACCTTCTTCTTCTTATACCAGTGTTCTCCAACATTTAGTATGCATGTTGCCACTGATATAGTTTCAGGTGTCAATGTGAAAGTGACCCCGGTCAAGATAGACTAACCTCCATGTAGATGAAGCACAAATAGATGGGCCAACTCAAGATGAACTCTAACATTTGCCACCCTTTGAAAAAATTCAAAACATGCTAGGTACTGGAAACATGACATGGCAAGAGGGCATGCTTGTAATTCAGTGAGGGTAGTGGGCTCATCCCTGACATGTTTGCCACTCTTGTGATGTCTCCTGGGAGCCTGCTCTTCTGAGGATGAGTCACATTGTGTCTCCATCTCATACTCTGAAGAATGCTGTGATGTCATGGCTGCTATGTGTAATGTGCTTAGGTTTCCCTTTGATGATGGTGTGAAGCTGGGTGCTTTTGTGATATCTGTCACCAAGGGGAACAATGAAACATGGAGTATTAGGAAGGGAGTAATATGATGGGAATAGGCGTTGTAGGGAGAAGTTTGCTTAGTGATATGGGAGGGGTTTGGGTATTTTGATAGGGTGAGGTTTCGGGTTTTATGTTGACCAAAGAGTGGAGGGATAGGGGAGAGGGTTTGGTGGTATTTTAGGGTAGGGATAATAGGAAAAATGAAAAAGGGGGGTAGGAAAAAATGGTAGGTGAGGGGAAAATGAGGGGTGAAATGGAAACTTGGCACTAACACCACACCTTATCAACCCTAGCCATCATGTTTTTTGGTGATTTCTTGTGGTTGATTTTATGAATTTGGCTGCATTCAAACATCACTATAAACCACCATATCATTTATAAAATTTGATGAGCAATTGATGTCATAGAGCCTACCTTTCAATTTGATGGGATTCACAAAAAATTTGAAGTGATTTGGCACTTGTTTCGGCCCTTGTTCTGTGTGCGCCACGCGCAAAACCCAATGCGCCGCGCCCTGGGTGTGCACCGCACCCTGGAAAACTTGAATTGCGGGCTGGCTCTGTGTGCGTTGTGCCCTTTGTGTGCACCGCGCCCCTAAGTATATGCGCCACGCTCCTTGAAATTGCCTCCAACTCACTCAAACATGCACGATGCACACTCACACCCTTTGCAACGTTTCTCCAAGGCTTGGATTAGCACAATGACTTTGATTTTGATGAAGACTTGTATATATAGCCTTGGAAGTGATGGGTTAAATTTTTGCTTCCTCGAAAACCCATTTTTCTAATGTTGTGTTTTGACACTTTTTGACTGACTTTAAAACACATTGATCTTCACTTTCCCTTTGAAATTTTAGCTCAAATGATGAAATTTTTGGCACTCTTTGCAGGGATTGCACGACAAGACATTTGGCCATGAAAACCATGACTGCATCTGAAGAAATCAACTGACGATTTTTTTGAAAATTTTGTCATAAATGACACTGTTTGACTTTTCTTCAAAACAGAGTTTTGAAGAAGAGTCGAAGTCTATCCACATGATGATGAAGTTATCTGAATCATAACTGTGTAAGGGCCTCACTCTGGCCTGCATGGCTTTACTGAACATGTTCAAAGACCAAATTCATGAATCCCTATACCTAAACATCAAAAATTACTTTTGTCCTTTAAAGGACTAGACCTTGGCTATCATGGAATTTGGTGATTATTGACAAAAGACCTGAGCCAGCAGGAGCTAGACATGAGGGGGAATGACTAGCATGACCTTCTCCGTCATATTATGGCATGCCCCTAGCGGAATGCAGCTAGGTGGATGAAGCAGGACACCTAAAAATGGAATGCATAAAGAGTTTTGATCTCTGACAGAGGACTGACCAGACCGACTCTAACATTGGCTCCAATGGGGGATGGTAGCTCCTCGAAGGTGCCAAGAACAGCAGATCTCTAGAAGAGCTAGATAGTGCCTTTGTCCATTGGGCTATGGATTCATTATAAATAACACAGGACTTTGACTCATTTGAAAAGACCAAAAAACTGACTCAAACTTGACATTGAAATGACTTAAAGGCTAACTTAACCAACTCTAACAAAACTGAAATAAAATTGTATTTACAGTGATAGTGGAAGCAGCGTTAATAACTTAGAAATGGTACCACTTGAGAAGCCAACCATTGATCAGCCCTCCTGGACAATCTTCCCTGTTCATTTCCTCCAGAAGATAGGGATTCTGCCCCCGATATGTTGCAATCTTGAAAGGACCTTTCCAGAGATTTTCGAACTTACCATGCTTGCCTTTCTCCTCATTCCTTGCATCCCACTTCAACCCCACATCATCCACCTGAAATTTGTCCACCTTTTCCTTTCTGTCATAAATTTTCTTGATTTTCTCCTGCAATTTGGATGTGTTCTTGAAAACTTCCTCTCTGGTCTGCTGCAAGTGGACCATTTGATTCAACCTTCTCTGCACGGGATCTTCTTCACTGTCGGCCTCCTGAAGAAGTTTGACTACCGGGGCAGCGAGAGAGGTAGGAAATACTGTATCAACTCCATAAACAAGCTCAAATGGTGACGTACCTATGGATTTCTTCTGACTGACCGCATCTGTAGCTTGTCTGGTGGGAATCGCCTCAATCCATTTCATGAAATAATCTGTGGCTGTGAGGATCCATCTATGCTGTCTGAAAGAAGCGGGATGAATTTCGCCAATGAAATCCAATCCCCATTGCTGGAAAGGGGCATTCACCTCTATGGGCTTGAGTGGTAAAGGCTGTAACTTCCACTTTCCTTTGAAAATCTAACACTTATGACAACGCTTGACCGTCTTATATACATCAGCAAATAATGTCGGCCAATAATACCCTGCTCTCAGAATTTTGTTTACTGTTGACTTCCAAAAAAGGTGACCACCACAATCTCCTTGGTGGCAGTCCTCCATGACTATATTTGCTTCCTTTTCCACAAAACAATTTAACAAAACGCCACCGAGATCTTTCCAATACAATGCAGAATTAAGAATGAAAAACTTGGCAACCTTCAACTTGAGTGTTCTCGCTTTGTTTCTAGTCATGCTGGGCAGTGGTGACAAATTTTTAAGCACATATATGATATCTGAATACCATGGAGAAAGAGAAAATATTTCAGATACCTGAATTGACGATTCTTCCTCATTCTCATCGGACATAGCAGTGATCAGATTTATGTCCAAGGCGTGCAAGTTTGATTCAACCATTAACTTCGCCAATCCCTGTCCTTTCACCAGCTTTGTGGGCTTTATTTCCACATCATATTCCAACAAGGCTGCAATCCACTTGCCTCTTCTTCCTTCCGAATCGGTCTGCACTAAAACATCTTTGACAGTAGCGTTAGGAACATAGGCCAGAATGTGAGAATGTAGAATATACACTCGGAAATCTTTCAATGCCTTCACAAGTGCAAGGGATTGCTTCTCAATGATGTTGTACTTTAAGGCTGCGTCTCTTATAGCTCTACTGAAAAATGCAATGGGTCTTTCATGATCATCTCTTTTCTGCAATAACATCGCTGCCATAGTATGCTCCGAAGCAAATGAAAACAATATGAAATCCTGTTTGTAGTCCAGGCTGACTAGAACTGGAGCTGAGGAAAGAGCTAATTTGACCAAATTGAAATATTTTACAGCCTCCTCCGTCCATTTCACTTGGCTATCCTTCTTAAGAATATTTGTCATCTCTCTTAGGTGCTCAGCAAGATTAGGTACAAAGCGGTGTAGAAAATTCAACTTACCATTGAACGATTGTATCTCTTTTTTATTATGGGGCAGATCGATTTGCTGAATTGCTTGCACACATGTTGGGTCAATATGAATGCCATCTTTTGAGATAATTTGCCTGAGTAATTTGCCTTCCTCCATGGTGAACAAACTCTTCTTTGGATTCCGCGGCAAGCCATATTTTCTGCACTTTTGGAAGACAGTTTTAAGATGGTACATGTGCTCTTCATAAAATTTGGAAAACACCGTCAAATCATCCAGATACACCACCAAAAAGACATCCTTCTCATTTGCAAAAGCCAAGTCCATTGCACGCTGAAATGTGGCACTGACATTCTTCAAACCAAAAGGAATTTTAGCGTAATGAAAGGTTCCCCATGGAGTGGTGAACGTTGTCTTGTCTCGGTCATCTTCATGGACATAAACTTGGTTATATCCAGAATAACCATCAAGCAGTGACATACGAGATGCTCCCACTACTTGCTGAAGTATATGATCCATTTTCGGTAGTGGATAGTTGTCCTTTAATGAAACTTTATTGAGATTTATGAAATCAATGCATAAGCGAATCTCACCTGTCTTCTTCCATACGGGCACTAAGTTAGAGATCCAATCTGAAAATCTGATTGGCACAATGATCCCTGATTTGTACAACCCGTTGATCTCCTTTTCAATAGATGGCAACAACTTTGGATTTAGCCTTCTCAACTTCTGTCCGAACGGTTTTTGATTGGGCTTGATGGGTATAGTGTGCTGAATTATATTAGTATCATATGTCTTTAAGTCGGAATAGTCCCAAGCGAACACATCTGTAAATGAAGACATCAAACTGATATATTTGTCCTTGATCTTTGGCAGCAATGCTTTGGACAATTTTACCAATTTAGGATTTGCAGTTGTTCCGATATTGACCTCTTCCACACCCTTCTCTGTTGGTTGCAATGTTGGCTTGCGGGCTACATCATCTTGATCAAAGAGTTCTTCTAGAGGTATCAAGCCTTTGGGAATAACGTTATTCTTCAGCTGCAATACGTTCATTTCATTGATCTGCACCTCATCTGTACCATTACCTTTATCATCGTCATTTTCTTCATCAATTGAGGTCTCTTTGAACTTGCCGTTTTTTTGCAAAAAATCATCAATCTCGTCATCATCTTGGAACATTTGCCAATATCTCTGATTGTCTAGAATGGTTGGACGATGCTTGACATGGATTTTGAATTTGTTGCTAGAGTTCATTGGGATCTTAAAACTACTTGCTGCCTTGGCCAGAGCATCAAAAATAGTATTTTGTATACGAGGCACACATGTGAAGGTGTATTCTGAAAATAATTTTAGTATGTCTTGGACTGCATTACGGTAAGCCCGCATCCTAGGATGCTTTTCTTGATATTCGCCTCTGACCTGCTTGATAACTAATTCAGAGTCGCCATATACTGAAATCCTCTTAGCATTCAGCTTTCTTAGAATCTTTAGGCCAACAATCATAGCTTCAGACTCATCTCCATTATTTGAACACTCAAAAGCCAACTTATAAGAGCATACCCGCACGTTAGTAGGGAGTTTGTTTGGGGCGGAGAAAGGATTGCGCACCCAAATTCCAATTCCAGCGCCATCATTTCCCACTGCTCCATCGAAATCCATGGTCCACAAACCTTCTTCCTCTTCTTACAAGTGTTGGAAATCTATTTGTTGTGCCTTGTTTGCTTGCTATCCATTACTTTCAGCTGACTGCCCAACGATGTTCTGTTGTTCTTGTTTTTCTTTCTTTAGAACTCCTCTAAAATTTTCTGTTATTTCCGGAATATCATCTGCTTCTACTAACTGACTATCTATATCATTGAAACTATCTGAATACAAAACAAATGACTCTAAATCTGTATGTACATAGTTAATTGGATGATTTATTGGTTTCTCCTTGCTTGTGATCATGTACTTCATTTTTTGTTCCCGATACAATTTCCTCATTTTTCCAAACACTGGAATTGTTGCATAGGAGATTTGTTGTAGTGCCCCTTTCAGTTTCGCTACCCAAGACTTGGAAAGAAGCATGCCAAACCATGGAGGAATATCTGCTACCACAACATCCATCAAAACATTCTTCATTGGGAGCTGATCCAAACTCACAACCAAGTCTTTGATGAGACCTATACATCTTACTCTGCTGGAATCAAACGAATAGAGATCATGATATTGTTGGGTGATGTCCAGACCAAGCTTATCCATGATTTCCTTTTGGATGAGATCGTGAGAAGCTCTGGAATCGAACATGGTGTTATGTAACACAAAATCGTGCAATCTTAAACTGATATAAAACGATGGCACATCATTATCAGGAGACTCACCATTTGATGCTCGCCGAAAAATCATTTCAGGTTGATCATCTTCGACATTCACCATGTTGGACATTGGGTCCAAATTCAACATTTTAGATACTTGTCCTCTATAACTGCTATTCTTCATTATTTTAGTCAAGGGGATGGATAACTTTAATTTAGAAATCTCATTTTCCAAATTAAAAGTAGGAATCTTTTCTACCTCTTTGACTGGGATGTCTTTCCTTTCTTTTTCTTTCGATGCAACTTGCTGATGTTATTGTTCTGTTGATGGTGATTTGCTGCTATTCGGATCAGCCACCTCCTTTCCTTTCCTTTGTGTAACTGTTGAATCATTCTTTGATGCCTCAACATCCTTCCTTTTCTGAATGGGTCTGACCGGCACATCTCTGTTTCTAAGTGAGTATCGTTGTTGTTGGGCGGACAAAGCATTCATATAACCTCTTTGGTATTCATCTGATTCTTCCTCCAAGACGGTGTCATTTGCTAGAATGAAATCTACGTCTTTGTGTACAGTTGAACTCTCTGCATACTCCTCATCCTCAGTGAGATAAATAGGAAAATCATCTGGAGTAAATAGGTGATTTTCTTCACCTATTACATTCCCGTCCTCATCTGATTCTGGTCCATGCACAAAATGTTGCTGCAAAGGTGTCTGTACTGGCTGTTGTGCAGTCTGCTCTTGGGCTCGCTGATCTCTCTGTCTTATTATCTATTGTGGTTGTTGCTGCCCATGAAAGTTAGGATTTCTAACTTGTGGCTCCGGTTTGTCAAGTTTCACTCTTTCAAGCATTTTCTCTACCTTTCGAAGTAGCTGATCTACCAAAGAAGATTCTTCCTTTGCGGTGACCTTCTTCTCTACCTTTTCTCTAGCTCTCTTGGTCAGCAAATTTGCTTCAACGCTGACCGCTATCTTGTTGGGTATACGACCAAAGTCCCACATTGACTAGAAGTGGGGAGGATCATGGGTATATAAGGATGGACAAATATCTCCATTGGTATGAGGCCTTTTGAGGTAAGTCCAAAAGCAAATCCATGAGGGCTTAGGCCCAAAGTGGACAATATCATACCATTGTGGAGATATGTGGTGTCCAGAGTCCTTACAAGTGGTATCAGAGCCATGCCCGAAGTTAGCCAAGTGGATGAATCCTCGGAATGTCGAACGAAGGTGGTGGGCCCCGGTAATATCACGATGGGATCCGTGGATGAGCTCGGTTAAATAGGCGGTGTGCT
>APFE030629749.1:47823-101888 GCA_000404065.3 Pinus taeda
ACCTAGCATTTTTTCTTCTTTTGTTTGGGGGTGCACTTAGACTTGCAAACCCGTCATTCATTTTTCTTTTGATGCTTTCCTATCTACATACTACCCTTATTTCTTCCAGAGCCCAGATTAAGCTGTTGGGCTCCTCTGCCTCTCTACCTATCTAAGAATCTGCCAAGATTAAACTGTTTGGACAGATTTACAATCTCTATATTCTAAAACAGGAAATTTAAACCTAGGGAGACCAAGATTAAACTTTTTGGACCTCCCTTTAACTGAAACATGGCGATACCGGG
This sequence comes from Pinus taeda, assembly GCA_000404065.3. NCBI lineage: Eukaryota > Viridiplantae > Streptophyta > Pinopsida > Pinales > Pinaceae > Pinus > Pinus taeda. Next base: position 48,108 of record APFE030629749.1, read on the forward strand.
ATAACTTTACAAAATTTGAAGGCAATTGGATGAACTTGAAGTAGCCTTCTTCACTTGGAGACTGCTAAGCAAATATGGAGCATTGCAGCGAGCAAAGTACGACATATTTGGCCTGTAAAATGCCAATCATGAAAAATGAATAACCTGCCGCAGCAGGAAGCTAACACATCCAAACCTTGGGAGTCAAATCAAATCCGAATTGAACAAGATTCTAAAAGCCAAAATAATCTTCCCAGTTAGACACTCAAAGTGGGTATCAAATATGGTGCCTGTAAGGATTTGTATTGATTTTAGAAACCTGAATAAAGCTAGTAAAAAAGATAACTTTCCTTTGCCTATCATGGAGCCGATATTGCAATTAGTTGCAGGTTCCGAATTAATGTCTTTTCTAGATGGATTTTCAGGATATAATCAAATTCTTGTGCATCCATGTGACAGATTAAAGACAACATTCTGAACCAAGTGGGGAACATATGCCTATCAGAAGATGGCTTTCAGACTCATTAATGCAGGTGCTATATTTCAATGTGCTATGGATATTGCTTTTAAAAGTCTGATTAATAGATCAGTTGTTATTTATTTAGATGACCCCACAGTCTATTCTAAGGATAGGAACAATCATTTAAGTGACTTGAAGCACATTTTATAAAGATGCAATAAATATGGCATTTCCTTAAATCCCAAAAAATCTTATTTTTCTTTACCAGAAGGAAAACTTCTTGGGTTTATGGTGTCCAAGAAAGGGATTTACATTGATCCTGATAGAGTCCAAGAGATCGAAAAGATTCCTCTCCCACATAACAAAAAGACCATGCAATCGTTCCTAGGCCAAATTAATTTTGTAAAAAGATTTGTTCCAGATTTTTCACAGATCGTCCTACCCCTTCAAGCAATGATAAGAAAAAATACAGTTTTCAAATGGGGCAAAGATGAAAGAGAGTCATTTGAGTTAATTAAAAAACCCATTATTAATGCTCCTTCTTTGACAACTCCTGACTTTCTAAAACCATTTGCAATATATACTTTTTCATCTGATACATCATATGCATCATTTTTAACATAGCTGAACGATAAAAATATAGAGGCACCCATCTCTTTTTTCAGTTCCAATTTGCAAGGTGCCGAGTTAAATTATTCAACTATTAAGAAACAAGAATTTGCTATTTTTAAGACCTTGAAATATTTCAGACCTTTTCTTCTCAAAACCCATACAAAGATAGTAATACCCTACCCCGCAGTAAGGCAATTATTGATCCAAAGAGAAGTAGGGGAGAAAAGAGCCAATTTGGTTACCACACTTCAAGAGTATGATGTAGAATCCGGTCAGCTAAAATTGTTAGGGGCCAAGGTTTTTGCAGGATGTTAATTGGAGCTTCCCACTTATTAGCAGAAGAAGATCAAGGTAATCACATACAAATATCAGAGGTAATCCTCTATGATGTACAATCACAATATGCCGATTTGAAATTTTATTTGAAGAATAGGTATGCTCCTATGCATCTTAATTATAAAAAAAAGCATGCTTTAAGGTTGAAATCAAATCAGTATGAATTAGTCAATGATGTATTGTTTATAAAAAAAAATATGATTCAGTATTGTTAAGATGCTTGGTAAAACTTGAAGCTGAGAAGGTCATGCAGGAATTACATGATGGACCAGCTGGAGGATATTTTTGAGGAAATACCATAGATCACAAAATCCTACATGCAGGATATGATTGCCCAAAAATATTTTAGGATGCACATGAATATGCAAGAAAGTGTAAAATTTGTCAAACTATAGACAGAAGAGCAAGGGAGCCAACATTCCCTTTGTAACCAGTAAACATCCAACAACCATTCGAACAACAGGGATTAGACATAATTGGTGAGATTGTTCCTAACTCTTATAAACAACATAGATACATCCTTACAGCTATTGATTATTTCACAAAATGGGTAGAAGCTATCCCACTAAAGATAGCTAATACATAAAGCATTACGGATTTCATTGATCAGTACATAATTACCAGGTTTGGCCTACCCTCAGCTTTAATGTTTGACAATGCATCTTATTTTTTTGGAAATACAGTGATAGAATTTGGTCTAAAGCGAGGTTTTAAGTTAAAATATTCAGCCAACTATTATCCACAAGGTAATGGATTAGCAGAATCAACAAACAAAAACCTCATTATAATTATCAAGGACTATTGACCAAAATCATAGGAATTGGCACAAAGCATTGAAATTTTCTCTTTGGGCAGAGAAAATTACACAGAAGGCCTCCATTGGTTCTTTTCCTTTTGCTTTAGTTTATGGAAAAGAAGTTGTTTTTCCCACAAACATATCAATCCCATCTCTTGCCCTAGTGCAATTCATCGATGAAAACCTTTCCTCTTCTCTTCAGGCAAGACCGTTTCAAATTCTTAAGCTTGAAGAAGAACGAGGAAAGGCTAAAGCAAGCCACTTCCATCATCAACAATTAGTCAGAGCCTCTTTTGATACAACCTCTTCCAGCGAAAAAACTTTTAAAGCAAGTGATTTGGCTTTGAAATGGGAAAAAAGCACACAAGGAAAAATGTAAACATACCAAATTCCAAAGACTATGGTTTGGCCCTTTTCAAATCATTGAGAAAATTGGTCAATCAACATTTCTTTTACAAGACTTGTTAGGTAAGATAGGTTCCTTGCCTGTTAATGGGAAAACATTGAAAAAATACTTTTCTTAGAAGATAACCTCTTCCAATTTTGTATCATATCGCCTTTAAGATTCTTAGGAAAATAAAGGTTAAGTAGTATTTACTTTTGGCTTTTCAAAATAAAATCTTTGACAATATTTCTGATTTTTTGCTTCTATAAGTAAGTAAAAGTTAAAAGAAATAATTAGGACATTTGAGTACCAAAGTAAACCTAATTTCTTTGGAAAAACTTGATCTTGCTAAAAAAATATATTCTATGAACAAATTCATATATGGAGTATGAATGTTTTGTTATCAGTCAAGAAAAGAATCTTTAACCTAGTAAGGACTTTCTGCAGATTAGTATCTTAGAACTCTATCATTATCATCCAATACTCTTAAAAGAGCCAATGATTCACCCCATCTGATAAATTATTATTATATATTTATTATTTTATTTTTATTTTTTATTTTTTGTTTTTTTTTTTTATTAGTATCTTAGACTCTATCATTATCATCAATACTCTTAAAGAGTCCAATGATTCACCCCATCTGATAAATTTTATTATTTATTATTATTATATTTATTTATTTTTTTGTTTTTGTTTTTTTTTGTTTTGTTTTTTTTTTTTTTTTTTTTTGAAACTTAGAAGATAAAATGTCTCATTACGAGCTTGTTTACCATGATCATAGGGAAATAATTAAACTGCATATTACCAAAACTGCATATCAAAATAGGGTAATAGCCAATGATCTCATCGATTAGAGGACAAGGGGTCTCATCAAGAGCTAGCTTGTTCAATTTGGTTATAACCAGTGAATGGCATTGTCATTATTAGGTCACCAAGCCTAGACAATGTCTTTTAAGAAACCTAAAAGAAAATATTATATTAAAAAGGAAAAAGGACAAGATCCAAGTGAGATTCAAAGCAGGTGAATATCATTTTGAATTTTGAAAATTGCTTCAGATGGGACAATGAATCATTGTTGGTTAAAAGATAACCTCGTCAAGGCTATAAATGTCTACTGGTAATAGAGGCTCTATCTGTGATAAATGAGAAAACACCTAAAAACTAATATGTAGAAGACACATGTTATATCACTTTAAATCTTATTATTGACCAATACAAACATTTGTATTTTTATCACTACAAGAGTAAAGTAGTTGAATAAATAAATTTAGTAAGTGATTATGATTCTAGAGAATTGTTGTTTACTTTATAATTCATGTAATTATTATTCCTATAACTTCAACTACTTTGAAAGTTTTAGGAATTTCGGAAAACTACTCAGAGATAACTAGTTCTCCCAAGTGAATCGCCAATTGTTGTACTATGAAACAACCCCCCCCATTTATATATAGCAATAGCTAAGGTTAGACATATAAATGGGGGCACTTTTTAAATTTTTGGTCTTAGAATAATAAAACCTAACTATAAGAAATTGCCTTAAAAACTCTTAAAACAACCCGAAGATAGGATCCCCATTGCAAATCGCAAATCATGTTTTTCCATGTGATGATCATGAAACACCTTTAAAAAATTGCGATGCGCGATCAATCTTCTGGCTGTGATATCCCGATCAAACAACTTACGAACCCACAATCACATTTCACAGAAATCACAAGTAATTAAGCCTTGCCACTATGAACTTCATTAACGATTTGCGAAATGTGATATTGTGATGATCGAAATCACATTTCACCCTATAAGCAGGCAACACTACATTACATCATTTTAAAGATTGTGATGTGTGAATATAGTAGTAAGCATGTGAAATAATTGCTTTTGAAAATAATAATGAACAATTTGATAGGGTGATAAATGTTTAGCGGCGCGAGGAGAGGTAATGATTTTCCAAGTCATGGGCAGTTAGCGTTGGATATCTCATCTAAACCTTTCCCAAAATTCAAATTCATATCAGAAGAGCTTTCAGTCTTAATTTCCCAATACCGTCTACGCTGATATATCTTGTCCATTTAAGGCAAGCTACAAAAGACATGTCATTGAGGAAGGTGATGCAGAAACAGAAAAAACGGAGCATTGCAGAGTCCGAGTTTACAGAAATGGCTGCTATATTCTCTGATACGGTCTGCAGTGCTGACGGGGGAGCAACAACTTGGGAGGTCATATACAACAGACTTGAGGATGAGCGTCCCAAGGTTACTGTCACAAAAGCGACAACTGATTCAATAAAACCTTCAGAACTCCAATTCAAGGATGTCACCTGTTCTTTCCTTCATAGGATAGGAGCAAGAGATAAAATCGTGCCATACACTAATATGATCAGGTGGGTGGTGGAAAACCTCACAATTGAAGATAGGCAATTTAGGAATTTGAGAATGGAACTCATGGGGTCATTCAGAGCAGAGGACCTAAAGAAAATGTATCATATACCTGACCCTCAGGATATATATGATAAGGCATACGTGGCCAACTTCGCAAAGAAGAACCAAGAACCCCTCAAGGTGATATAGGGCTGGAGAGTATTGGAGAACAAATTCAAATTCAAGAAATCGGGTATGTATTCTATAGCCTCTTTAGTAAACCCCTACAACTATGCAACTGCTATGTTATGTAGACTACATGGGTTACCTAATAATGTTAAGTTTTCCATAGAATGGATTCCTCTGACTAATGCCTGTGTTAATTCCCACATTATGAATTGGGACACCATCCTATATGATAACCTAGCCACCATCATCACTAAATATCGACAGAAGAAATCCTCCACTCCAGAGAACCTTCCTCCATTCTATTTTAGTGCCTACATTATGGACGCCATCTGTTTTTGCACTAAATTTCCAATCATGGGTTGGAAATGGACCTTACAGGACCGCTACCCTATCCATCTCAATCATAAGCAAATGTAGGAATCCCATTATATACCCCATTTCTATAAAATATGTCATGTTGATGTTTTGTCACTGCATTAATTAATTTTCAATAGGAAAGCCCCCAGGTTTTCCCAAGAAGCCACTACAGAACTTCTAGCTGTCGCAAATATTTTGTTGAAGAATGGTTCACCTATATTAGGGTTTTTGGTAGCACAACAAACTCACATATCCTCCCTTTGTATATTTCTGATAAATTGTTGGCAAGAGAAATCTTCCACTAGACTGTGGGAAAAGGCCTGACCAAAGTTCTCAAAGAAAGCAAGAAGTTATTATGGCCATCTTTTCCTATCAAGTGCGGTTCTTTTTCTTTAGCAAATTTTAATCATGTGATAAAGGAATCAGTAAGCCTGGAAGGCCTCAAGCTTCATACTTTACCGAAAAGGCAATTTAATCCAGACAAGATAGCATCTAACATCACTATTGCACTAAAGATCAAGCCATATAACCATGAGGCTAACGATTTTGAAGACCTGCTACATTCGCTTGAATCCTTCGAACAACCGTTCGAATGGGCAAGGGAAAACCTGAGTCCTGAAGATTTTGAAAACTTTTAGGAGTTTTGAAACAAAAGGCTCGAAGTAATCCCGATGCACTTGTTGAAAATCAAGGACAAGCCTCACCTAGTGTGACTGTCAATAGCGAAGGACCTAGTTCTCGCATAGAATATCAGGTGAATACTAAGAAAATACTGGATATAGGGAAGGCCCAAGACACCGATAACACAACAGAATACAGCAGAAAGTCAGCCGAGAAATAGGTTATGAGCACCCCATCTAAAGAGATCAGTTAAGAGGTCAAAAGCGACAGTTTTGAACGGGAGTGGGATCAGTTTAATAAGAAACTGCAAGACACTCCCAACACGACAGATATCTAGGAAACAATGGAGTGTCAAACTCTTCTACATAATCAGGAAAAGATTGAGTCCACGCCAATGGATGACAAAGCGACAACGTCTTAACAAACTGAAATTATCCCTACTCTGCCCACATCAAAGATTGTCTTTAGAGTGACTAAAATCCCTCCTCTAGATTTGTTTTATAGCCGCTGCATAAGGCTATAGTAAGAAGATAGAGGAAAAGGAGAAGGGTCGAAACACCCGAGCTCCCACTTGGAAATGAGCCAATGAACATAGTTTGGAGGGACATTCCTTCCAACCCAACTGAGAACTTGACTATATTTTCACAGTTTATGAGAGCATATGCAACGACCAACATGGACAAAGCCACTGAAGTCTCTATTTTGTTGAGAGAAAAGGAGGGGAAGATTGCATAGCTCGAGTAGCAGCTCGAAACAAAGAGGGAAAGTGTGAACAGGCAAGCCGTTGACCAGCTCACCCAATTGCAACAGAGCATGGAGGTCCTAAAGATAAGCCATGAAGCCGATATATCAGCTAAAAATATGCAACTCCAAGAATTATAGCAAGCCATGGAAAGATATAAGGATACTCCTATTGTTGAGGAGTTAATTAAAGAGGCGTTGGAACTAAATTCCCTCTTGATGAAACAACAAGAACAATTCTGCTAAACGATGTCACACATCACTCCTTATCTGGTCACTAGAAACTAGCTAACAGATAAAGCGATTGACGAGAGAACTAAGTTTACTTATCTAAACACCAGAATCTTAGAGTTCATTGAATGGCAAGAAATAAAAGATGAGAGGAAAGCTGATCTGCCTGAGATTCAGGAGACACACAAGGATCAAATAAGCTGAACTAGCAATGGCAAGAGTAGCTAGGGTGGTGAATAACATAATCAAGGCGGTAACCACACTCTGTTTGCCACCAACCTGATAAGAGAAGGCAATCCAAAAGAAATGCCCGATTTAGGTGATTTTCATAAAAGTTGCCAAGAAAAAGCAGAAACTCAAAGGGAAGAAATCACAAAATTGGCAAAGACCGACTGGGATTCATATTGGCAATACCTTTTCAAGCTGCACAACCAAATCATGACCCTTATTCAACTCAGCGGATGCTGCCACCTCTCACTGATGCAATTTTCGCAGGATAGGTCATAACACATTTTGGGGCACCTCCTCAAGTCAAACCAATGGCTGACATATGTGATTTGAAGGACAAGTTGGAAGACAACAAATCACCATCATAGCATGTACTCATCAAGCCACTGTTTATTTTTAGAATTAGTTAACTAATTAGGGGGAAGGTTGTTTGAAACCTCCTCAAATTTTTGTATAATCTATTTTTGCACACTCGTTAGAATAATATTTAATTTAGATAAGGGTCCAAAATTTTATCAAAAACATTTGCAAAGAATGCACTATTGTATGTTTGTCAATGCTTTGGTGAAATTATGGAACATGATTGTTTCTTTTAAATATCAGATTGCTTTCCTTTGTTGATGCACTATTGTATACTTGGGAGATAATTTGATCTAAAGAAAGGAGTTGATCCATGTCTTTAGTAAAATGAGCAAAACTTCACACATATGGTACTTTTATCTTGTATGATTGCTTATGTTTTTGTTTAATCAGTGACAACACTTTATTTTCTTCTTTTTTTTGTAAGCTAAGGAGGGACCATTCTTTTATATTACTTCGAATTGAAACCAGTACATTTCCATGGTGGCCTCAACCCGCCCCGAAGGGAAACCGGGTCTGTTGGCCACCTTAAGTTTTTGACAGCCATCCAAAAACCAAAAATCATGATTCGTCTTGTCCATGCTATGTATACTAAACAATCATAAAGATTACTACTATTCCTATTTTGCATTGTATATTCAAACTAGATGTCGCAACTATCTTTTAACCTTAACAAAAACTGCAGAGAGCATACCCATGTCCTCAGATGTTTCCTTTCATGGTTTCCTTCTGTCCATCTTCTTCCTTTATACCCATGTTAATCTTCTCTATTTACTGCTGAATCTCATCCAATTTTTTGTCCTGCATCATCATGGTGATCTGGATGTTTTTCAATTCTCTCCTCAGATTAGGAATTCCTTGGGATAATTCTGCCATTTCTATTGCAACTTGCTCCATGGCCTTTTCCAACAACCTTTTCATCACCCAGTATACATGCAGGGCCTGTTTGTACAGTTTCATGCATCCTCTTGTATTTCCTAGATCAGGTAGCAGGTATTCCCAATCTTCCATTTCTGATCCTGATTGGGCCTGGGCTGCTTCTTCCTCCAAGTGTTGTATTATTCTTCTGATGTCCTTGTTAGTGTTTTCGCAGTAGGCTTGCTCTGCGAACTGAATCTTTTTCTCCAAAGTTTTCCTGCATTTTCTGGCTGGTTACGGTTCCCGCTTCTCCCATTTCCCTGTTGGTCGCCCTCTTCCTCTGCTGCATCGTCCTCGTCCCCGTCCTGCTCTTCCTCTGTTCCTGTAATTTCCTCCTCGTCCCCGACCTTTCGTGCCTGAAGTGCTCCCGAATTCTCCTTCTTCCTCATGCCCCTCGCTTCTCCTTACTCCATGCTCCCTTTCTTCTTGAGGTTTATCCTTCGTTAAGCCCCCGACCTCCTTGGCCCTCTTTCTTGACTGCTCGATTCCATCCTGATCTGAATCGAACATCTCCACGTCATCCTTAGAATCAACCTGGATTGTCTGGTACTGTTCTTCGTTTTTTCCATCTGTGATTTCCTTCCCTTTTTTCCCCGGGCTGCTTCGGCCTCTAATCTCTTCTTCGGCCTCGTCTCTCATTCTTATCCTTGTTGCCATTTGGTTTCTCCTTCTAGCTCTGTCTGTCGTTCCTTTCTGCCCCCTCTGCCCTTCTGTGATTCTGCCTGGTTCTTCCGCCACCCTATCCCTTCGCTCACTCACTGCTATTTCGTTTATCAGTTTCTCGGCCTTGTTTTTCCTTCCTCCTTTATTACATTTCCCCTGCGGCTTCTCGTCGTTACTCCTCCCTCGAGCCTCCTACCACCTGTCGCGTTCATGATTGCCCACCGCTCTTCGTCCTTCTTCTGCACCTTCATACCTCCATCCATTCTCGTCCGCATTACCTCCATCACCTTCTTTCTTCATTGCTTCCTCACCATCCCTCCTCGAAATGTTGTCCCTTCTGCTAATTGCCCTGTCCGCCTTCATCATTGCCCACTCCACTTTTGCCTTGTCATCCTCCCTGTCCTGCCTTGTGATGATTGGCCTGATCGCCGCCATTTTCACCCCAATCGGGGGTCTCTGAGTGTCTTTTTTATTGTATTGTGGTTTCATTATGGTCTTGATTGATTATGGTAATGAATTCCTCCCACCCTGGTTTGTTCCTTATTGTTAACCAACTGTTATCGATCTTTTCCCTCTGTTCATTACATCCCCTGTTAGCTAAATAATCTGCAAGCTTGTTTCCTTTTCTCCTGACATGATTAAAGATTTAGTATTCTATTCTCCTTAGAATTTCGGCTAGGTCCTGAACGACCCCTGCCGTCCTCCAGCTTCTGGCTACTTGCTCCCAGTCTTTCCCGTTGTTGAGTTTTCGTAGCATTTCCACTACTATCTATGAGTCACCCTCTATTTCTAGATTTGTGTACCCATTTCTTACTGTTATCCTTAATCCTTGATAAACAACCCATAATTCTTCTTCATTATTTGTCATTTCGCCTCCCCCTTCCACGTACACCCATCTTGTTTGGTTCTTGTTGTCTCTAAATATTCCCCCAAAGCCAGCGGGCCCTGGGTTTCCTTTAGAGGCCCGTCAAAATTCAATTTGATGAAATGCAGTCTTGGATACCTGAACTGTTCTGGACTCTGATTCTGGGTTTGTTGCTTTTTTTCTTTTTTTTTTTCGGGTACACCATGCCATAATCCATATTTAGTTTCATTAAGATTCTTCCTTCTTCAGGGTTCACTTTCCAATCGTCCTCCTCCCAGGACTCTACCAGAATGGTCTCTCTGATTGCATTTTGAGTTCCTGTCCATATCTTTTCTGGAGCATTGACCTTATCCAGGAAGATCCTACGGTTTCTTTCCTTCCAAAGATGCCATATCACAAACCCTATAGCTAAATTCCAGGTTCTCCTTACGACCTTACATGAGAATTGTCCCTTTCCCCATTGAAATATAGTCTTTTTGATGTCTCTGGGATCTCTATTTGGTTTACCAAAGAGACTTCTGATCTCTCCCCATTGATGTTGAGCGAATGAGCAGGAGTTCAAAATGTGTTCCTGGGTTTCTATCTCCATCTTACAGAGGCTACATCTCGGTGGTCCCAAGAATCCTCTTCTCTGGATCTTGTCCCATGTCAGGATCCTTTCTTTTCCAACTAGCCAGACGAATATAGCTATCTTTGGCCACCACTTACTATTCCAAATTTCTTCCCATTCTATTGCTTCTCCCTCCCTCTCCTGATGGGTTACTAAATAGTAAGCTTCCTTAATTGTAAAGGCCCCTCTTGTAGATTTTCCCCATCTAAGAATATCCGGCCCTAGTCTTTCTTTGATTTTCCTTGATTCCAATTCTTTTATATATTTTCTTTGTTGCTCTTGATCTATATTTTCATCCCATTCCTCTGGTTTTCTCCACTTTCTCCATATCCCGTATGTCTCCCCTTCTTTCCAGTAATCTCTTACGAGTTCTTGCCCCTCCCTGACTGCTTTTTGATATATAATCTGAAGGTTATGTATACTGGCCATTTTGTTTCTTTGCTGCCATTCCTCTTCCCAAAATCTGGCTGTTCCTCCTCCTCTTATTTCCCAGAATGCATAGTTGTTTACAATGTTTCTATTCTGACTTGCCAATTCCCAGATTGTAGAACCTTTTGGGATTTCTTCTGCTCTAAGGATGCCCTCTGAATTTGTAGGCATATTGTATTTTTGTGTCCATATTTTCTTCCACAAATCGTTTCCTCCTCTCATCCACCTCCACCACAGTTTCGCTCCTAACACCTTGTTCAGAATCTCAGGGTCCCTAAGTCCTAATCCCCCTTCTTCTTTTCTTTTTGTCAAGTTTTTCCATGAAACCAGAGCCCATTTCCTTTGCTGCTTTGGTCCTCCCCATATGAATTTGCCAAAGATTTCCTTCATTTTAGTGCACACCCCTTTGGGGGCAGCCATGATAGATAGGGGGTAAATTGGTATAGCTTGAAGAATTGATTTCAATAGTACCAATCTAATGACCTGAAAGACCAGCGTGCAAGTCTATTCTTGATCTTTTCTATGATTTGCTGCCAGTTTGCCAACCTTGTGGGGTTTATGTCTAGTTGGTTCCCCAAGTACTTTGTAGGGAGTTCACCTTGTCTAAATCCTAGCATCCTGATTAAATGAGTTTTGATTATGTCTGGAGTGTTGAATATGAAGGTGCATGATTTTTCTTTGTTTATTTCCATACCTGAGGCTTCCATAAATAAGTCCAAGATCCTTTTAACACCCCTTACCTCCTTTATTGATACTTCGCAGAAGAGCATAATTTCGTCCACAAACTGTTGATGGGTGATGGGTAGATTATTTCCCCATAACCTCAATCCTTTAATTTTCCTTTCTCTTAGATCTTTTTTAAAGTACCTTCCCAGACCCTCCGCGACCAATATAAATAAGAAGGGGGATAAAGGATCCCCTTGTCTAATTCCTCTAGTGGCCTTGAAGGTTGAAGATGGCGTCCCATTTAACATGATAGAGAAAATAGGTGTAGATATCATATTGTAAACCCAATCTATCCATCTCCTGCTAAATCCGAAGGCTGCAAGAATTGTCTTGAGGTAATTCCAGTTTAAGCGATCGTAAGCTTTTGACATATCTAACTTTATCATCATTCCTCTCTCATTTTTCTATTTTAGAGAATGAATCGTTTCCTGGGTTACTACAAGTCCATCAAGGATTTGCCTTCCCTCCACAAAACCGGTTTTCTCCGGTGATATTATGCTGGGAAGGATGGGTTTTAATCTTTTAGCTATCAGAGTGGCAATTATTCTATAAATTACATTGCACAGGGCGATTGGTCGGAAACCTTGGGTAGTTTCCGAATTAGCATTTTTAGGAATTAGAGTAAGGAAAGTAGAATTGAGACCCGGCCATACCTTTTGTTTTATGCATGATTCCTCTACTACCTCCAATATCTCTTGGCCAAGAAAATGCCATCCTGCTTGATAAAACTCCATTGTGTATCCATCCGGTCCTGGCGCTTTGTTTTTCTTCATACTCTTCACAGTTTCCTCCACTTCCTCTAGAGTAGTTGCCCTCATTAGTGCCATATTTTGTTCCTCTGTTATTAATCTAGGAATCTCTTTACCGATGAGGTCTATAGCCGCTTCCCTGTCTACTTGTGGTTCTGTCAATATGTCCTTATGATATCCCACCAGGGTCTGCTCAATTCCTTCGTGATCTATTATCCTTTCTCCTTCTTCGTTTTTTATGGAAAAAATCTTGTTCCTTTGCCTATGCTGAATCATGGCTTGGTGAAAGAATTTAGTGTTTCTTTCTCCTTCGCGTAACCAATTTATCCTGGATTTTTGTCGCCATAGGATTTCCCCATGTTTCCTCCGCTCCTTAAGTTGGCTCAATATATTTCCTTCTTCTTTCCTTCGTTCCTCGTTTCTTCCTTCTGTGATAATTTGTTGTTGTATCTCTTCCATTTCTTTCTCTAGCTTTTGTTTTTCCATCATTATATTTCCGAACTCTTCCTTGTTCCATTTTTTAATTTTCCCTTTGAGTTCTTTGAGTTTTAATTGAAAAGTATGCATGTTACCTTTTCCTTTTTGAGTGCTCTGATTCCACCATTCCTCTATCTTAGATAAGAACTGGGTATTCCTAAGCCAGAAAGCCTCGAACCTGAAGGGTCTTTTGTGGGAGTTTTTCTTAATGTCAATTCCCAACCTGATCGGCCAATGATCAGAGCCCATCGTTAGCATGATCTTATCTTCAACAAAAACATCCTGATTCATTATTTGTTCTGCTATAAGGAATCGGTCTAGTCTGGAAGCTATTTGATTTCTTCCGCCCCTTCGGTTGTTCCAGGTGTGGATGCCATTAATTGTTGGAATGTCTATCAACCTTTGTTATGTAATCATCTCATTGAACTCCTCCATGTTTTGGTCCGGTCTTCTAATGCCTCCCCTCTTTTCTTCTATTGTTCTTATCATGTTAAAGTCACCCCCTACTATCCAAGGAATTCCAGGAAAGATCCTTCTTATGGACTGCAGATTCTTGAGGAAGTTTCTCCGGTCCCTTGGTATGTGCGGTCCGTAGACCCCCGAGATAAGGATCCACTCCTCTGATCCTATCATTCTGAATAAGCTTGTGAGGATTCTGGGAAAGATTATCCAATTTTCAAACATTACCTCTTCAGGGTTCCAGAGAAGAGCCAAACCCCCCGTTGTGCCATTCGCATCCTATCCCATCACCTCATATTGATTTTTTTTCTTTTTAACTATCCCTTCTAGTTGTTGGCAACTGATTTTCGTCTCTTGAATTATCATTATGCTTGGCTTGTCTTTCTTTATCCTTTCCTTTAGATACCTCTGCTTTCCTTTGCTATTGAGACCCCTGATGTTCCAACTTGTGACTATCATCTTATAACTTTTTGGATGGTTGTTGAAATACCTCTGAAAGAGGTATAACCCTTCCTGAGTTAACCAATATCTCTCCCACCGCTTGTATGGTTTCGTTCATTGTCCGTCTCCCTCGTTTCTTGCCTCCTTTGCCAGTATTGTCCATTCCCAGACTTTGGGTTCTTGAGTTCCTGTTTGATCTGTCTGATTTCCTGAAGTAATTCCTTTCTTCTCCTTATATTTCTGGAATGTTTCTTTATACAATTGCTTTTGAGTTTCCGGGATGAACCTTTCATCAAGATTCTTCCAATCCTGTAGCAGTCTTTTCATGATTCTTTCCTCCTCATTCCTGTTGTCCTTTTGTGTTTCTGCCTACCCTTGGGTTTGTTCGGTTGTCACCTCCATACTCTCCTCCATTCCTTCTCTGACCTTACTGTTCTGATTTAGGTCCTTAGTAATTTCCATGGGTTCCTTCGTGGTTTCTTCCTTTCCAGGCTCCTCTTCCTCCTCCTGTAAGACCTGAAATTTATTTTGGCATTCTGCTGGTACTAGTTTTACAGATTGTTGCGTCCTTGATATTTCCTTTCCTGGCCTCTTTTTTCTCTGGACTTCCTGGAAGCCCATTTTTCCTTCATTCCTCCCTTCTGAACCCCTTTGCTCTTCTTCCTGTTTCCTTGTTGTTTCCTCTTCTTTATTCAGTGGGCATTGTTTGAAGAGGTGTCCATATTCATGGCACCTTTTGCATCTAAAGGGTATATGTTCGTAGTCCATTGGTTGTTGCCATATTTCATCATGATACTCAAGCTCTATGTATTTCGGCAATGGTTCTGCTATATTTATATAGACACATATCCTTGCATAGGATGTATACTTCCCTCTTTTTGTTGACTCTGCAACTTTGACAAAAGTCCCAACCGTATTGCCTATACCTTCTAGGATATCAGGGTCCCAGAACTCCATTGGCAGTCTGAATAGTCTTACCCAGATGGGTGTTGCTAGCATTTTTTCGTGGTCTGGGTTGTATCTGTCTTCCCAGTGCCTCATGAATAGCCCAACATTATTCATAAAATATGGTCCTCCTTCAAAGGTTCTTTCCTTATCCTCCAGATTTGCAAATATCACTGTAAAAAAACCCTTTGCCCCTAGCTTTAGGTCTATATGCCCTTTCGGCTTCCATCGTTGTTGTATCCACTTAGCTAGGTCTCTTTCTGTCGGCCAGAACCCTACAAACTTGCATATCAAGGCATGGTCTCTCATATAACTTCTGTAGTCTTCAATTTTATTGTTGGGGAGTACATACCTTGGTTTTTTCTGGGCTCTGGGAAGGCATCTACCTCCGAGCTTGGTTTTCCACCGATTTCCCAGTACTGGCACGTTGTTGCCTGTCTCCTCTGGGTTTCTCTGCATCCCGAATCCACTTGATTCCCCTGCCGCTATATTTTCATAGGAGGGGATCTCTCCCCTCCCCATCACCCCTTCCATGGTATTCTTCAGTCCTGTCTTGGAATTTTATCCCACCTCTTTTGTTTCCGGCGTCGCCGTTTCTTTCGCAACCAAAGTATTCTCCCTTCAGCGCTTGTCGCCATCTCTGATTTACTTCTCGCACTGTCTCTGATAACCCTAGGTTTTCCAAACCCTTACTCGACCTTCCTCGCTCCGCTCTGCCATATGCTTGATATCAACCCCAATGTTTCGATAAACCATCAACCAACCATTTACCAATTATGCCAAACAAATTTCTTGACAACACTTTATTTTCATGAATTATGTATGGGATATATTCTTTCTGTTAAGCGTTAATTGCACTATTGTATGATGCCTAGCTGAAATTGTCTACTTTCATATATAAATCATCATATATGTGATATAGTTTATACAATTTCTTTGACTAACTATTTAGTCAAAGAAATTATCTTTATATGTTATCATCTCTGTTTTATGTGTGATTGATCTTTATTATCACATGTCAAGTAGATATCTTTGTAGATCGCATATCACACATAAATACCTGGGTTTATATTAGAATAAGTTAGTTAGAGATTTGCATAATAAAATAGGTCATTTAGATTATCATTATTCTACTGCAATCACTCATGAACCACCCACTCTTATCTTAAAACCCACATTGGGAAATTGGTCCCATTATCCCTAGTTGAAGCCACCACTTTAAACGGAAAATGAGTTGTCATAAGGTCCGGACCGGGTGGTTATCCCCCATGTTGGGGCAACATAAATCTGAGGCTGCAACAGAAGGCCAATCCCAATTCCCACAGGGACATTTACTTTTGCGATTAAGATTAGGATTTTGATGAGTGCTTTAGTCTACACCAAACATTATTCTCTATACCAAAGACATCTGGAATGGTTTAATATCTAAATGTAAGTTCAGTGACATCATTCCTTCCATCCATACATGCCTTCCTTTTTTTAAATACCTTTGTTTCATACATAAATTATCATTTTTTTTTTATTTTTTTTTGCGTATATATATATATATTCAGAATACAAGGGAAAATAGTTAAAGAGAGAACATGCCCAAACGACATGTCAATGATTTGCTATGCTAAAGTATTAGAAGATTCTCATTACTAATATAAGAAACATCTGTGATGAATAACATTGATCACCGTAAATCAGGGGTTGCGAAGTTCATGGATTTTGTGAAGAATATTGATATGATGTTTTTCATAAGATCTCGTATAGATCTCAATTTTATGGCATTGGCCAAAAATATTAAAAAAACATAAGTTTTCGAGGATATTTTTTGAGATTTTATATTATATCTAATCTTCTGTTATTGATTAAAATGAAAATTAATGCTTAAGGACAATTTGGGATTTCAGATATTTGTTCCATCTGTAGTATTTGTTTTAATCATAGTTATGATTATTGAGATTTGAATATGGATATAGTTCTTGTTACTATAATTATTTTGCTTACTATTCAAGAGTTCTCAAGAACTAAGATTGATTACTCTACTCCAATTCTGAGTGTGTTCACCAATTACAATAATGTTTTGCATAAATTTTTGAGGATATGCTTTGAGCTTTTATACTACATCTAAAGTTGCCTTATTGACCAGAATGAAAATGAATGTTTGACAACAATTTTGGATATCATACATACATCTCCCAAGAATACATGTTATATGTTTTAATATTTTATTTTTAATTGAGTTAATTTCATCGTGCAAAGTGCGAATATGCGGAAGAAGATTTCATTGTGCTACTTCTAGACCTGTGGACTCCCACACCTCCACACTATGTACATTGAAAGCTTATTCTACACCTTAGAATGAAATTGATATATTAATCTTGTGGGACTTAAATTTCTGGGTATGCCTCCATTTACTCCAATTATTAAATCAATTTTTTAGATGTTAATAGTATGAGTAAGACTTAATTAATTCTTTAAAAATAGGTGCAGAGTCATATGTATCACAGTGAGTATCCTTCACTGTAGGTTTCCATATTGGTCATTAAAAAATCCAATGAAAATGCATAATGCAGTACAACTTTTATTATTTTGATTATCGAATTATATGTTTTAATATTTTAATTTTAATTGAGTTGATTTCATTGTGTGAAGTGTGGAGGAAATTTTCATTATCAAATGATATGTTTTTAATCTTTTATTTTAAATTGAGTTGATTTCATTGTGTGGAGTGGAGGAAGATTTCATTGTGCTTCCTCCATTCCTCTGCACTCCACACAATGAAAGTGTTTGCTACACCTCCACACTTCACACAATGGAATCTTCCTCTACATATTCAAGTGAATTTGGGGCAACTGTTGTAGTGATTGCAAAGTATGGATATCTTGGGGTTTAGCTTTAATTGTGCAAAATGCAAAGGTTTGGAGGAAGCTTTCACTCTGCTTCTTCTGCACTTGCACACTCCCGCGCCTCCTCACTTTACACAATGAAATCTTCTTCCACACCTCAGAGTGAAATTGATATATTAGTTTTGTGGGACTTAAATTTTTGGATATGCATTTGCTCCTCGCGTTCATTTGATCCAATTTCTTAATATGAATTTTAGATGTTAATAGTATAACTAAGCCTTAATTTATTTTATAATATTGGGTGTAGAGTCCCCTGCATTGCAGTCAATATCCTTCACTACAGGTTCCCGTATTGATAAATAAAAAATCCAATGCAAACACATAATGTATGACAAATTTTATTATTTTGATTCTCGAATGATATGTTTTGATATTTTATTTTTAATGGAGTTCATTTCATTGTGCGGAGGAAACATAATGAAATCTTCGTCCTAACTCCGCCCAATGAAAGCTTTCACCGCACCTCCACACAATCAAAGCTACTTTTTCATCTTGGAGTGAATTCAAGGCAATTGTTGTAACAATTGAAAAGTGTGCATATCTCAGGGTTTCATTTTCATTGTGCAGAATACGGAGGTGTGGATGAAGCTTTCATTGTCTGGAGTGCAGGGGTGTGGTTTGCAGAAATGAACAGTTCTCACATAACGACAAAAAACAAACCTCACAGAAAGATGTAGGAACTATGATGTTATGCAACTATCACCCTTGTTTTTAATACTTTACAAGGATTTTAATGTTGGTTAATTTTTATGGATTTGATAAGGATATAAACATTGAGATTTCCTTTTATTAATGCATGATTTGTATATTATAGTGTAAAGAGAGTTTCATTTACTAATTAATTAAATTCGTCATATGAAAATCAAATTTATTAACCCTGAATGCGGGGGATATAGTCTTATTAACTTCTGTATTAGATCCCCATGACTCCCCCTTCAATGAGCCTCAATGCCAACTTCAGGCGTCGTTCGCTTGAGGTGGGTCTTAACGAACCTACCAGACCATTACTTTAGTGATCAGGGAGGCCACCTTGGCTTTTTAGAGCATTAACTGCCACCCTCCAAATGGGCTCATGACCCATTCCCCCCTCAGTTATAACTCAACCGTTGTTTCACTTTGTCAAGCATTCGATCCCTTAGAGGCAAGCTCGCCTCTGTCCTTAAGCCATCACCCTAGTTCGTATGCTCTTTCTCTCTTCAACTGCACTTTGTTGCAATCCTTCCTTCATGTGCACTTTGCAACCTCCACTTTTGTTGCATTCCATTTTTGTTCTAATCATCCGTTTAGGTGTCCTCTGTGACCTTGCCATGCACCCCCTTATCGATCCACTATTTAAGGCCATCCCTTTATCCACCTCACTTTGATTCAATGGTTCAAGAATAAGGATGAAGTCAACATGGTGGGCATAGAAGAGGCATGTCGCCTCACCTTCTTGAGTATGGCTTGGGCACAAATTGATTTGATCCAAGCATCCCACGAAGACACTAGCACCAAGTTGCAAACCTCAAATTTGTTGATCTTCAATTCATGGACAACAATGCATGGGCTCTTAGAAATGTCTTAGGTCACCTTCTTAGAGGCCAATAAGAAAGATCACTAGTGATGGATGCATAAATCTGTTTAAGGCTCAAAATGACCATTCAACATTATAAGGGAGACCATCTGGTTGGGAACTTAAAGCAGCTCCTTTTCCATTTGGAATGAAAGTTCCAACTAGTTAAACTAGGTCCAATTACCTTCTCTCTATCTCTATTGGCTTAAAGTATGCCCTTTTCTTACCAATAGAGAAGAGATATCAAATCAATCCTCTTGCTGAGCTTAGGCAGGAAAGTGATTCTTAAGTTGATTTAAGGCTCAACCAAGTCACAAATAAAGTTTCCTCTTTGATAAGAGGACTTCTAGAAGTGTAATTATTAATCTAAATGCAAACTAATCCTATAATGCAACCAAAAGGAAAATATCCTAAGCCTATCTCGATTAGAAAGATGCAGGTCTAACCTAATCAAGAGAAAGGTATTAATATAATTGGGATTTTAACATGTCTGGCTTAAGATGAATATGTAGCTAATTAAGTAGTTCAATTAACTAATATTATAATTACCAAACATGTTTTTCAGAGATGTTTTAACAATGAATGATGAACCAATAAAATTAGAAAGTAGTTCACATAATGCCAATAGAAATTGAATTAGAATTAGATGACAGATTTATGAGTAAATAGTAACTCATAAATCTGATTTTAATATATGAGAGCAAACGATACAATTGAAAATAGATCATGGGACAAATATACTAGATATCTAATCTATAAGGTAGGTATTCATATTGACAGTAATGCACAATATAAGTCCAATTACCATAATTATGCCATCAAGAATGAAATTCACATTAAAAATAATAGTATTTCCAATACAAATTTCACATTAAAAATAATAGTATTTCCAATACAAATTTATTTGAACCTGCTCTCTTGCACAACTCTTTAAATATGATCTCCTACAATCTCCTCCAATGCATAAACTATGTTGTTAAAAGCAAGAGCTGCAATAGTGCAAACTTTGCTTCTCATACATAGTCCAGAATGAAAAGAGACAAATCCAAATAATCCCCAGATTTGAGATTGATCCTCTCTACCTACATCATGAAACCCCTATTACAATAGTTCTTTAAGAATTACAAAATTGCATAAGAGAGAAACCCCTATACCTTCTCTAAAATCCATATTTATAATTACAAATCAAAATCAAAATCAAAATGAGAGAACTGTTTTGGAGAATGAATTTTCTCCCACAAGTTTGATTGGCCACCATTCCTTTTTCTCTCTTGCTAGAGCAATTCCATTAATTCAAATGTTTTCTTCATTATCTCCTCAATTGTTCTCCTGCCAAAAACCAATCAATATTAAATTAAAATAAAAATTACCAAATCTGGAAAACAAACATCTCCAAAAGGAAATATGTGCTTTCCATTGATTCTTGTAAAGATATTATTTTTCAAAGAAAATATAATTGAATGGATCTCGAATCAACAGAGGCTTTGAGCAAATAAAAAATGCAGAAATTAAACTCAGAAAATTAGTTTTGGTTACAAATTCGGAGCTTGATTTTTTGCTAAATTTTAAAATTATGTAGTGACAAAATCTGGTCATGCAACCACTTCAGAAATATTCTCCATGATTCTATCTATGAGCCATCCTCGACTTCATTTGGCCAAATAAAACTCAACTTATAAGCTTCCAAAATTTCTAGAAAAATTTATGTCTGAACCAAAAATAAATTTTTTTAATTAAAATTTAAATTATTAATTAACTAAATAATTAAAATTACTTGTATACAAATTAATTTAAAATAATTATAATTATAATTAATTCAATTAAAATTTAAATAAAAATTTTAATTTAAAAAATAATGAGATGGATTACAAAATTGAAATTAAATAACTTTAATTAAATAATAATAATAATAATTTAAAAAAATAAACAAGATTCATTACAAAATCCATATGTTCGTTCAAAATTTAAACTTCTATAAACCAATACACCATGCCTTATATAAAGATTTAACCAACCAATAGTCGATTGGGATATTAATGAATGCAGGTTAATATTGAATTAATTATCCTAACAATTTTAAAATGAGCTCGTAAGAATCACGGTATCACGATATATATATTAAATGAAATATTGGGGTATATTAAAAGAGTGAGTAGTCTAATAAAGTTGAGCAGGTTAGAAAGTTATGGAAATTCTGATCATATTTACAGAAAATTTAGCAAGGATTTTTATAATCTAAATTATAGTTGTTAAACTTCAAAATGTTAAGTGTTTTAAATCATTATTCAAACACTCCGTCTATAAAATTTTCTGAATTTTTTTTGCTCGGATTCCAACTACTTTTCGTCCTTCGAGCAATTCCTCCACCTCAACTCCTTCAAAGAGCCCTGAAATCATAAAACGTGCCAATGTTTCGATAAAGTAATTAGAAAAGAAAAAACCTTATAAGATTAGGAATTATTACTCATCGAAGGTTCTAATAAAAAAAATGTTTCCGATAAAACAAACTCCCGTGGTCTATGGATGGTGAGAGAGTATGGGGTATCGGGATTTTGAAATACCGGAGAATTCTTTACAGCAATTATGATATTTTTTTTTTTTTTGTAAGTTGAGTGGTGCCATATTCTATTATCAATAAGGAAATATTACATAGTTAGGGTGGTCTCAACCCGCCCCGGAGGGAAACCGGGTTTATTGACCACCGATAGTTTTTCACAGCTGCCCAAAAATAGAATGTTTTAAGCTTGTCTTTCCATGCCTTATACACTTTATCTATATTCCTATTACTACCTACATACAGCTGCATATATATATAAACAGAAGAGTTAAGCATGGCTGAAACATAAACATAAAATAACAGTTCCTAAATTCATCATGGACATGCCTTGAATTACTGGTCCTCTGGATTCTCTTGCTGTTTTTTCTCTTTCTTGACCAGCCCCCCGCTTGCCTCAAGTTGCTGCTGCAGGTCCTCCAGCCGTTTATCTTGCATCAGCAAAGTGATTACTATGTTCTTCAATTCTTTCTTCAAATTCGGGATACCCTGAGACAGTTCGGCCATCTCCATTGCTATCTGTTCCATGGCTTTAGCCATGAGCCTTTTCATAACCCAGTACAAATGCAGGGACTGTTTGTAAAGCGTCATTCTTCCTCTGGTGTGCCCTGGGTCAGGCAGGAGGTCAATCCAATCTTCCATCTCATCCTCTGACTGGGCCTGGATAGCTTCTTCCTCCCAATGCTCAATAATTCTTTTGATTTTTGGATTTGATTTCTCCCTATACTCCTTCTCTACAATCCTAGCTCTGTTTCCTATGGTCTGCCTGGTCTGTCGGATCCCATCTCCCGTCCCTGTCTCAGTTTCCTCATCCTTGCTGGGGCTACACTTCCATCCTCGTCCGCTGCGACCTGCCGCCACATCTCGCCCTCTCCGGCCTCCTCTACCCCTACGGCCTCTCCCTCTCCTGTATCTTCCCCTGCCCCTTCCTACACCAATTGACGGGCTCCCTCCTTCATCTTCGCCATTCCCGGTCGCTGGTTTGTTCCGGCCATTTCGCCTTACCTCCTGCACATAATCCTCCCGACCCTCCACCATATCCTCACTCTCCCCTTCCGAGACTTCATACACAGGGATGCCCTGTGGCGTGCAGTCCTCCATCTTCCGCTTACCCTTTCTGTCCTCGTCTCTCCTGCTCTGATCATCCTCCATTCCGCTGCTTCGCATCCAGCGCTGAGCTTTCCTGCTTCCCTCGGCTTCCATATTTTCCTTTCTTCTCCGGTTCCGCTCACCTCCCGCTCGGTTTACAGGGCTGCTCGTTTCCTTGGCGCTGTGGCTCCGCTCTGTGCAACCAAGACAATTTCCACTGGGGTCCTTCCCTCTCGGTCTAGCCTGCCACCCTTTCTTCGTTAACCTACTCCTCTGCATGTCTGTCCTCTTTATGTTTTGGCGTTGTGTTCTATTCCGGATCCCTGCGCCATCATTTCTCCACCTCGTCTCTGCCCTCCTGTCCCGTCCACCGTCCTGCCGTGCTGCTCCACTTACCATCCCGCCACACCATTCACCTGTGGCAATAATGCCTTGATACCTGCCTGCAGTCGCCTGCTTCGTCCGCCGTCGATCCATAATTCCTTCCTTCTCCACGTCACGCAACCCGATCGGGTACAACAATTATGATATTTCTAAGTACCAATGTCATGAGGTTATACTGTGAAGGGGGAGAGGATGTCTATTTGAAGTGGGAATCTCTTTCCTGGTATAAACTACAACTATTTGAGATTATGGTTTAATTAATATTTAAAAAACTATAATTATTAAAATTTAAATTTAAATTAACTTCTGAAATTTGATAAGATTATAATTTTAATTGTTCTATAATTTGGATGTGGTGATTTTGTAGGACCGTTAGCGAAAAATATGAGTAAATTAGCGAAATGAATTAAAAATCGATATTTACAATTAATTTACAAAAATTAAAATAATCACTTTTTGTACATTTTTTTAGCCTTGGAATTAAAAATTGTCATATTTGGAGAAACACCATTTGCAAACCGTGCATCCAAATGAGATGAAACAAGGATCAATGAAAATCTAGGAAAATTTGAACACAATGAAGCAATCAAAAGAAGAATCTGAAGAAAATAAAAGTTGGCAAAATTATAGGACACTTTTTTCAGAGCGAAAATTATAGGACACTTGACCAAAAGAAAATGTTAAAAGGCGATTTAGTCAAAATTTACAGAAAAGATTCCCATTATTTAAAATAAATAAATTAAAAAGATAAAGATGTTGAGTTTTCACTTCAATAGAATCCTTAACCTATACCACTAAAAGCCACTTTGAGAGACATGGAGACTCTCTCGACATCATCGTGACTTCATCCTCTCAGTTTGGGTCACCTAGAACTAATATTGATAATCCCTCATAATCAACTCCTCACGTGCTTGACATGCCGCTTGCGCCTACTCCTCATGTAGAGGATCTTACCTCCACATCTGGACCTCCTGTCAAGCATCAATGCACATAATACAACCTCCACACCACTATGAGCCCCTAGTTTTGTGATGACGGGTATTATGGCCGAACACCTATCGAGGAAGAGACTCCTATTCTGTTGAAGTCACCATGACCAAGTGTTTTTCCTTGTTTTGTCTTTTTTTGGATCTCAATGAAACATACCATGACATATCTCTTTTAGTAATATTTTGTTTTAAAATTAGTCCATGATAACCAACATCTTTTTCATGCAAATTCTCAATGTAATTTGGACTCACACCTTACGCAAATCTGAGGCTTACTCTAGGGATTTTCGCTGACTAGTCAAGGCAATGTAATCACTATGTATTTCATTTAATACAAATATTTTGAACTTAACAAAAAAAAAAAAAATCAAATTTATTAAAATGAATTTGTGGTTGAAATGGATGTTTTAAGAAAATTAATAAAATAATAAAAATATAAGCCACATTATACTAAATGTACACGATGTCTATTATTTAGTAAAATTTAATCTAAATTATTTTATTCACAATATTTTTAAAATTAAATTGAGATAATATATTATAATAATAATAATTTATATTTCCATACATAATAAACAATTGAATATCAAAATATATATTATTTAAAATATTTTTTTAACTAGAATGAGAATTTTTGGGGAATTTCCAAAAATCGGCTAAAATCAAATTGTTTATCAAACCACTTCAAATTAAATTATTTGGCAAAAATAATTTAATTTTATTATTTTTATTTATATAATAAATAATAAATATGAAACTCAGAGGAGGCCGGAGTGGTAGGGGTAATATATCAACTTCAGTTACCTGGGACTAGGATAATAATCTATATTTTTCAATAACATAATAAATAATTGAATATAAAATATATAAATATATATTATTTAAAATATTTTTTTAACTAGAATGAGAATTTTTAGATAACTTCTAAAAATCGGCCAAAATCTAATTGTTCACCAAACCACTCAAATTAAAATTATTTGACAAAATTAATTTATAATAATTAAATATATTACTACTTTTTACATATTAAATAATAAATTTGAAACTAAGGGGAGGCGGGAGTGGTAGGGGTAATATAGTAATATATCGCCTCGAGAAAGAAATAGAGACAATTTACCTGGGGACTAGGATAATAATTTATATTTTCATACATAATAAACAATTGAATATCAAAATTTATATATATATAAACACTTAATGATCATGGAATTGAATAGAAGTAGAGTGTTGAAGGTAGACGCTGCTTAGGAGCGTCTGATTGTAAATGGAGGTTGATGGTCATGGATATTTCATTGAGATGGTGCAGTATTGGAGTCTTATGTAGGATGGAGTGCCCAACCACGACAAAACGCGGTGAAGATATCAGGGAAAAAATTGCAACGAGCTTGTCATACTTGATAACTCTCATTTCCAAGCAGGGTGAAAAAGTTGCCTCGGAAGCATGTTCTCACTCTGCCTTGGTCAACCAGCAACTAGAGACGTTGCACGATGATGTCAATCGACTACACGTATCGGTTGATAGATTAGCTTTCAAAATGGATCATATTGAACTAGCTATGGAAACTGCAGCACTGGGAATTCTCATGGAAGTTTTTGGGATTATGGTTAACCCAACATAAGGAGCGTGAGCAAGGTGGAATAAAAGGAACCACTTTAACAAACCATGGATGAGGACCCTCCTCAACAAGTGGACATTGTTCAAACAAGACAAGCAGGAAATTCTGAAACCGGGCGAGATGGTAGTGGTTAGTCTTTAGTGTTTTTCCATGCCTGGAAAGGATATAATGTACCAAGGAGTTTGTTTTGGGAGACTATAAAATAAATTTTGCTATTGGTTTAGTTAGTAATGGGATAGGTAGAAACAAGATTTTCTTGAAATTTTGGAATAATGAAGATGTAGATCTTGCACTAAATGTAAAGGCACTGGCCTGTATTCCAGTTGAATTAATATAAAATATTCCTTTTTTTAACAATCATAATAAATTTAAAATTCACAAAAACAAAGTTATAATTAAACAAAAATATACATGTTAAAAATCAATAATAATGTGTACTTTTTATAAATATTTTACATAATACATACTCTATTTTATATAACATTACTAGCCTAGATCCATTTTAACTCTGGATCTATCAAATGATGAGAGGAGTCAAATCTCTCAATGTGCAAACCTCTTTTTGGAGTACAAAACTTGAAGAAAAGTTTGCATCTCAAAAGATTTTATGCTTCCCAATGCTTAATAGTTAAAGCACCAATTGTAAATTGACTCTATGACCTCAACATTACCTAAACTATTGTAACAATATTTATAAACATTAGTTTGTTATAAAATCTTTATTTTATTTTTATTTTAAATAATCTGGTTTGTGCGGGGTTTAGTCCCCATTAGGTTATAGGTTCAAATCTTATGAGGAGAGGTTGAGGATGAGAGCCACCTTTTGGGGAATTAAAACTATTCCAAGGGGTGTCCAAGCTCGACTGGGCTTCCCACAATCCTGGTGATAACATCCCACTGGTGCGCAGATTGTTCTTCCATCCAACATTGGACTTGGCCCCAACCTAGGCTCAACCTAATTTAAAATAATAAAATAAAATCTAACCTCCATTTTTTTAATTATTGATTTACATTAATAATAATAATTATATAATAGTTATTTATTTATGTTTATATACATTACATTACAACATCTTTTCCATACTTGGTTGGAGAGAGCCTCTTATTTATTTATACTTTTAATTAATTAATTTATTGATTTATTAAATTATTTTTTATGTTTACATAACATAATATTACAACCTTTCTTCTATGTTAGGCTCATAGAGCTCTTTAGAATCTAATAATATATTTTTTTTAAGACAGAATGAAGAGATTACCAATTATAGAAAGATGTAATTTTGTCTTTTAAAACCTTAAATAAGTGCACAATTTTTAAATCTACATTTGACAATTTTAAATCTTACTTTTGAAAAATGTAATTTATATTTTTTTAAGTTTAAAATAGATCTTTAATTATTTTTACTAATATATAGAACATATTGTAAATATTTTTATATAAATAATATTATAATTTTTATCTTGCATGGGGTGGGAAGGATGTGAACTCAGAATAAGATAGCTCAATGTCACCTCAAGAAGCCACACAAGGCAAGACTAGCAAGAGAGGTGTTATCACTCTACAAAATGCAATTACCATAATCAATTGGGAAGGAGCTTAAAATAGTGATTATTGAAGAAAATTTAAAAGAAATGGCACTTGGTCATCCTCATTATCTAATCGATCCAGTACCACCTCAACTCTCCAATGCAATTTTGATCATTATTTATGCGAATGATTTGGCGATGTGGGTCCTTGCCAACACCTCAAGTTTTCATGAAACAATGAGAAAGGTAAGAAACATTCGGAATTTAATCCAACAAGTTATTCTTATGTAGTCTCATGTCTTTTGTCCATTGGTTTGTTGGTAATTCTCCATCCCTCATTGCTTTATAATTCAACTTGCTAGTTCCCCCATTTTCATTTTGATTACTATATTTTCTTGAGATTTGGATTCCCCTTTGTCACTAGTATGCCAAGTACTACCCAAAGCGCTTTGGTACAAGAGGCTACATCCCTCCCCTATCTTTCGTCACACGTAATAGTTTCTTCATGTTTAGAAAAACTATCTTTTTGTTCATAGCCATGATGACTAGATAATCATATGAAAAGGCCATTAAAACTTATGGTTTGAACACAATATATTCCATAATTTTTTTTTTTTTTTTGAACTAGAATGAGCCTAGGTCGAGGCCGACCCCAACGTTGGATGGAATAATGATCTTCCCACTAGTGGGATACCATCATTAGGATTGTATGAAGTTCAGTTGAGCTTGAACACCCCTTGGGATAGTTTGAATCCCCCAAAGGTGGATCCCATCCTCAACCACTCCCCGTGTGATTTGAGCCTATGACCCGATGGTTACTAAACCCCCCACAAACCAATTGGTTTATACCTCATGGGTCATGTTCCATATTTTTTATTATTTTGAATCTTATAGAGACTACTTGGAGAAAAAAAAACTTCTCCATTGTTGTTGGTTTTGTTTACCAAGCGACAAGTTAACAACTTTGGAATTTTTATATAATACTTTTCTAATAATTAACTAATTATCTCCCCACGATGAGTGTACCCACACAAGTACGATGGATTTAATGATTCAAACAAAAATGAAAAGGTGGAAGGGAATGATACCCTCCACTTGGCACACAACCAACAAAATTGATTTGAAAGGGGCTATCTCCATACCGCCCTATGCATTCAGGATGTTTATAGTAAGAGTGCAGGTATGACTACTCACTGGAGAATTAAAATTTCCATAGGCTTTTAGGTACTGACCTATTATGGAAAATGCATGTTTCAATTATAGGAAGGATATAGGCATTAGCATCGGGACAAGAGGTCCAGTGGCCAAACAGAGCTTTGAAGGTTAAGGACTCAACAAGGAGAACGAGCCATTGCATTTCCACTTTCTATTAAACACATTTTTTCGATTCCACCCATGATTGTTTCATGTTAATTTTGTCTACACCTATTTTAGTAATTCCTAAGTTCTATGTCCTTTTATTTGGTAATGGGCTATTCTAAGGTCACATCCTTTGCATGTCGTGGGAAGTTTTCAAGGAAAGGTGGGTTTCTTTTGTATTACCTAGCTTTGGAAATTTTGAAATGTCTATAGTCTGCTACTCTTGGCTATTCGTGGTCACAATCTCTTAGAGTTTTTTTTTCTCTCCACCTATGTTGATATACTCCAATCCACCTCACCATCCCTTCCTCTTAACTTTATGTGGGATTCAAGTTTCCCTGCTCTTTTTCTTGTTCTCTATCTTGATTCGAACTATCCTCAAGTAAGAACTTGAGAATCCCACTCCCATTTCGAGATTCCGAACAATTTAGAGGTTAGTGGCCATAGTAAGGTCCTCTTGCATATTTCCTCTCTGGGGTTTCTTCACAAGGGTTCCACTCTAACATTCTCCCTGGTTCCCTCTCTTGGTCATTTGGTTGTCTATGAGTCGATGGGTCTTTGTACCAATTTTCTTAAATCTCCTTGGGCTAGATTTCATCTGTTTGTTCCTCAATTTTACTATGGTGAGTGGCATAAGTAATAGGGGGAAACAAGAGGGCATATGTTCCTCAACATCCTAGGCACAAAAAATTGTGGAAATCTCAACCCACATTTATCATAGTACCAGTCCCTTGTTAGTCCAATAAGAGATTGAGAAGGCAAAAGGAGAGGCTCTGGTTGAATGAAGGTTTATTTCCAATGAGGAAGTGCTAGCACAGGTGGGGAAATGTATTCCTAACACCAAAACAATGAGGACTCACAATACAAAATATATGCAGGGTATTGACATATATTGGCAAGTCAAAATGATAATTGGACGAGTTCTTATGAAGCGATAAGAGGAGAAATAGGAAATACTTCTCTGCTTTGATGGGACCGAAAAACATATGAGGAAATTGAATATGAAGGTGACAAATATGGAACTGACACTCGATAATCTAGAGTTTAAAAACTCTAAGAATGATTCCAGTCCACCTATTACTATATAGATGGATTCACCCTCTAAATGATCAACTATGTTATGTATTTTTTTCAATCAATCTAGTTCATTTTTTTTGTTTATCAATTGCAAATGACAGAGATATAATTTGCTAAACTAGTTATGTGCGTATTAACATATATTTTTGTTTTGATTTCTATTTCAGTTTTAGACATTTCAAAAGGACAAAGTCAATTTTGAGGTATAACTAGTCTAGCCTTCCCAGTGACAAATTAATCACATGCATACATTAGTGTGTAATATTGGATTTTATTTAATATAAATTTCTACCTATCTAACTTATACAAAAAATAATAGTAATTAGTCCACCAATAAAATTATAAAAGATATATATAAAATTTAAAATAATTTAGTAATTATTAAATATTAATAATTAAATATAATATAACTCATATTAGTTAATTGTTATATATTATATAATATAGTGTTTTTTTTTGGGAATAAATTATGTGTAACCTAATATATAATTTAATTTCCAAAATATTTTATATATCATTATAGTTCATTTTTTATATATATATATATATATATATATATATATGAGAGATTTTGTTATTATTTGAATTAATGTAAGATTATTTTTAAAAACATTTTAAGTAATGCTAAGATAAAATGTTAAAAGACATATAGTCCTTGCATATTTTTAGTGATTCGATGATAATTGTAAATTGACTTAATAAGTTGGAATGATGTTACATTCACACACTCATCCTTATTCTTGAGGAGGTTTTACTTTTTAAACAACATTTTAATCATATTTTTTGTCGACATATTTACGGGGAGCAGAACAATGATGCAGGCACACTCTCTAAGGCAGGTGCTACTCAGGCTTTGGGAGTTTGGAAAATCTGTGAGCAGCTGAACAATGTGATCACATAATATTTCCACTGGTCTTTTATAGAAGGCCTCTAGTTGGATATCTTGGAATATATATATATATATATATATATATATATATCTATCATACTTTTATCAATTTTTGTATTTTTTTTACAAAACAAATATTTTTTTATTAAGTCAACTGGTTTGCAAGCCAACACCATTGCATTCATAGCAAATTCTTCATCTTCAAAGTTGCATAATTTCACAAAAAGAGATCTATTCCTACCTTGCCAATTACTAACTAATGTTATTAAGACACTTATTTTATAGAGTCTCCAAAGGACTCTCTGATACACTATAAATTTGCAAAACATAGAAAAACATTTGGAAAACTAACCACTTCCATCCTTTTCATCTTTAAAGCTTCCAGTTGGTATTGACTAATTTATTTCCACTTGTTGAGGAGGGGCCCAATCCATGGGGTGTTCGAGAAGTTCCTCTCTCTTACCTTTCTCGTGTTCCGTGAGTCGAACCATCAGATATCCCAAGCACCTCCTTAAGAATTCCCAAGGTCGTTGTCTCTATTGTCAATTTGATGTTATCCATTTTAAGTGACAAATTTTCCACCATCACCTGCAAGCGATCAACATCCTCTTACAACACTTCCCGCTGATGAATTACCAGAGAAAAGTGGTATCTAGCTTCCGTGGCCACCTTTTCTCCTTGCCTAGCAATGAGGGAAAATATATAACCCATGCTTGAGGCCAATTGTGCCTTCACATCTTCTTCATGTCCATGTCTAGATGAATGCTCCATGTTGCATAGAACTCTAATGCTGATGTGATACAACGAGATATCCATTACCAACATTCTCCATTTATAACCACTCGCTCCAACACTTCTCCCTCTAACGA
This sequence comes from Pinus taeda, assembly GCA_000404065.3. Taxonomy (NCBI): domain Eukaryota; kingdom Viridiplantae; phylum Streptophyta; class Pinopsida; order Pinales; family Pinaceae; genus Pinus; species Pinus taeda. The sequence goes on from APFE030629749.1 coordinate 79,838, forward strand.
ATTTTTGTCCGCATTCAATTTCATAGTCCTGCTGCTAAGAACGCCTGACAAGGTTTTCCATAATTGTATCTTCCCCTCTACTACTGGGCTCAAGCGAATTTAACACTTTCAAGGATTGCAGATCACAAGCGTGCTCATTCTGTTATATAGCTAGGGGGGATAATATGGGGTACCAAGGGAGGTACCCAAGGTAATAATGTAATAATAGGATGGGCCATAGTAATAAATAAGGTGGTTAACCCATATCATGTAAGGGACCACAAGTAGTTAGTAATAATGTAATGGGCCCATGGTATTAGTTTGATGGTATGAGGGAACCATGGTAATGACCCATGGTATTGTATGTATGAGGCCTATATAGAGGCTAGAGACTCCAAGTCAAGAAATGGTGTGAAGGAATATTGTATGAACAAACATATGGCTTGTGGAGTGTTCTCCTTCCTTAAGGAGTGAATGTATGGTGTTGCCCTACCTTAAGGGTTTGATCAATAAAGAAGTATTTTTATCTATTCTATCTTGTTATTTCTGGGTATGTTTGTATTATCATAATATTTTTGGGTTAGATCTATAATAAGTGGTATCAGAGCTATAACAAGTGGTATCAGAGCACTTTCTTGGGCAAAAAAGTGGAGACTTTTCTTTTTTCTTTTCTTTCTTTTCTTTTTTTTTTTTTTTTTTTTGCAGGGTTTCGGGGGCGGTGAGTTTGCAGATCAGATCTGTATGTTTTGGTGCAATATATACAAAATATAATTGTAGATCTTGATTCTATGTGAAAAAATACCAGATTAACAAAAAAAAAAAAAAAAAAAAAAAAAAAAAAATCGGTCGAATCGGAGTCCAGATAAAGGAGATATCGCTGATCTAAAAATTAGTGAGGTTGCAGACAATTTTCCAGGGCAGCGAGTTTGCGGCGCAGATCTGGACGTCCTGGTGCAATATCTACAAAATCTAATTGTAGATATGGATTCTTTGTGAAAAAATACCCAATTTCAAAAAAAAAATCAGTTGAATCGGAGTCCGGATGAGGGAGATATCGTTGATTTAAAATCAACTCTTTTTTGCAGAAATTTTGGTGATGACGGGAGAGTTGTAGCGCAGATCTGAAATTCTAGTGCCTAGATCAAGATTTCTATCACATGGGCAGATTCAGAATGGTTGTTCCATTTCAAAAAACATGTCATAATAGGGATTTTGAGCAATATTGACGGAATTGTGACCATTTCAAATTTTCACCAATTTTTTGTGATGGCGAGCCTAGATCAGAAATTGAGGGACTTGTATAAATTTGATGGCTCTCATCCAGCGAAATGGCTAGCACAAATGGAGAAATATTTCAAATTGGATTACGTCTATGATGATGACACTCAGATTATGATGGGGAGCGTGTACTTGGACAATGAAAGACGACAATGGTGGCAAGGGCATCAATGTGGCTATGGAAGGTTCTTCACTTGGGATGCCTTCAAAAAATCTCTTATAGAGCGCTTTGACTGTAAATCTAATCTGGTGGATAAGCTCACACAGACAGACACACAGCATAGCAAAGATTTTATTTTTACAGGAAAGAAGGAAACCAAGAAACCCAAAGGGTTATTTTCTGCTGGTATCTCCTTATTGCAGGTTCATGGATTGATTCAGAAGGAGAAAAACATTGTGTCTATAAACCTGAGTTGTAAGCAAAATCTCATAAATGTCAACTTGGCAAAAAAATTGCAAGTTCCAGCAAAACATATTGAAAACACACAGGTGAATGATGAGGATGTTCGAGTGTATAAGGATTTGAAGATTTCTATGGATAAGTATGTATTGCATGGTGATTTTTATACTTCATAAATGGATAATATGGATGTTGTTTTGGGATATACTTGGATGGAATCTATGGGTACTATCAATATTAATGTGCAGAAGAAATTCCTGAAACTCTGATATAAAAAGAAGAAAATTACATTACATGATATTTCCATCAATATACAGGTAGAGTACATGGAGGCTGAAGCAGAAGATGTTCCAGAGACTGACATCTCAAATGATGAGCCAGTGATGATAGACAATCAAACACAAACAGAGGCTGAAGCAGAAAAGGTTACAGGTGCGGATACATCAGATGAGGGCTCAGTGGTTGAAGTAATATTAGAAGATAAGACACCACAACAAGCACCACAACATGCATCAGATAACAGTTAGGCTCCAGTAAAGGGTGAATTAAAGAAAAAGACATCGTGGCTTAAAACTTCAACATATCATCACCCACATCACCCTGCAAGACAACAACCAACAAGATGGCAACCAATTAGCCACAAGGACAACAACTCCCACAAGACAGATAGAGAGGAGCGAAGATCCACCTACTACACATCAACACAGAAGAGCTACCACGGTCAACTTCCATCTCAAGCGAGCGAGACACCAGCAAGATCGAGAGTTCACCTTTCTCTTGAATGGCTAGATGCATGTGCAAGGTACCAGTGGACTACTCTTTTGAGTAGATCTTATTATTTGTGTTCTTCCTATGTTTCGGGGACGAAACATGCTAAGGGGGGTGGAATGTTATATACCTAGGGGGGATAATATGGGGTACCAAGGGAGGTACCCAAGGTAATAATGTAATAATATGATGGGCCATAGTAATAAATAAGGTGGTTAACCCATATCATGTAAGGGACCACAAGTAGTTAGTAATAATGTAATGGGCTCATGGTATTAGTTTGATGGTATGAGGGAACCATGGTAATGACCCATGGTATTGTATGTATGAGGCCTATATAGAGGCTAGAGACTCCAAGTCAAGAATGGTGTGAAAGAACATTGTATGAACAGGCATATGGCTTGTGGAGTGTTCTCCTTCCTTAAGGAGTGAATGTATGGTGTTTCCCTACCTTAAGGGTTTGATCAATAAAAAAGTATTTCTATCTATTCTATCTTGTTATTTCTGGGTATGTTTATATTATCATAATATTTTTGGGTTAGATCTATAACAAGTGGTGTCATAGCTATATTTTCAGATCTATAATATTTAAATGTTGTGGAGGAAAAACACCACCTATCCATAGGCATGGAAGATCTTGCCTCGAGAGCCCAACTAATAGATCCATTGGTGACATTTATCTTAGATGAGGGCCACCAAACAAGAAGCTTCATGAAATTGAGATTAGTGCAATCATTAAATGACCTGTAGGCGATCAACATACTCTTACAACACTTCCCATTGATGAATTACTAGAGCAAAGTGGTATTTGGCTTCCGTGGCCACCTTTTCTCCTTGGCTAGCAATGAGGGACAATATATAAGCTATGATTGAGGCCAATTGTACCTTTGCATATTCTTCATGTTCATGTTTGGATGAATGCTCCATGCTGCATAGAAATCTAATGCTGATGTGACAGGACGAGATATCCATTACCGACATTCTCCATTTATAACCACTTGCTCCAACACTTCTCCCTCTAACAAATTCCTGCTCACATTCAATTTCATAGTCATGTTGCTAAGAACACCTGACAAGGTTTTCCATAATTGTATCTTCCCTTTCACTATTGGGCTCAAGCAAATTTAACACTTTCAAGGATTGCGGATCACAAGCGTGCTCATTCATAATACAAGATATTAATGTTCTAGAGGAAAACCACCACCTATCCATAGGCATGGAAGATCTTGCCTCGAGAGCCCAGCTGGTAGATCCATTGGTGACATTCGTCTTAGATGAGGGCCACCAAAGAAGAACCTTCAAGAAATTGAGATTAGCGCAGTGATTAAATGACCTAGCAAACCTTGCTTCCAATCTAATCAAGCTCCATATACAAATAAATTGGAATGTGATATCCCAATAAATTTTGATTTTTCTGATCATGGCATATATGATATAGTTGAGGTTCCTTAGTCTTGAATGAATAATCCTCATTCTAAAGTTGGTCCTTAATTGCATAACACATATGCTTCTTAATTTTTTTCCTTTTAATGTGGAAGAACTCGATACTTTCAAACTCCTCAAGTTGCAGTCGAATTTTAAAGTACATCGAAGGAAGATCCTTTTTTTGCATCTCTTTAACTTTGAGAGTTTTGTATATGACTATCATGGAATCCCCATAAACTACCAAATAACAAATCCTCCTAGAAATGGCTATCTCTAGGCCTTGCCATAGTACTAATACTTCTAATTGGTTATTGGTTGCTCTACATAGACCCCAAGCGAAGTGCATCTCTATTTCTTCATTGAGGCGAAAGATGACCCCTCCTTCCCCTGCCTCCTCAGATCAAAATTTTAATTTTAATTATATATAAAAAAATTTTAACAATAATGATAATTTTTGTATTAGACAAAAATATGGAAAGGATCTTTAGAAATGAAAGTTACAATGCTTAAAAGAGAAGGTGATCGAGATAAAGATGCTAGAATGTACACTACCTAAAATTATACATAGTCTTGAAAACTTGCAGGTGAAGATGACACAAAATTGTCCACCCAGAAAGAAAAATAGTCAATACATTATGTAATAGTAGAGAAGGTAACACAGATGATTTCCTTATGACTAGAAACTGTTGAATCTCTTATGAGTGAATTTTCCAAGAGATCCTTAATCTTATTTTTCCCTATTTGATCCTCTCTGCCTTCTTTTAATACTATATTTTCCATGACTAGAAGTAAATATTTTGTTGCTAATTCAAACTCTTTGGCTGTAATACTCTGAGTTTGTCATTATATATTTGAGGTTGATGGATAATATATGCAGAGAAGACAATTTTTATTTGAATGAGATGTGGTTGTTTTGATGGAGATCTGGGAATATTTTGCAACATAGATGGTCGAATTCTACCCATGTAAAACTTATCTTTCTGCAAACTATGTTCGTTAACAGTTTTAGCTTAGTGGAGCAGGCTTTGATGTAAATTGATGTAGCTTGATTCAAGTCTCTTAGAACACATTGGAAGAGAGGATGAAAGCCTTTTATCAATGGGGTCAAACACGATAACATCATCATAAGAGATCATCAACATATCAATAATTAAATCCTACTATAAGGTTGTCCCAATTTTGATATGAGTTGGCGAGGAAGAGTAACTTGGCAAGGCATCCCAGTAGAAGCCTTCAACCTCTAGGGCAGGGAGCCTCTTATTTCCACTAGAAAACATATCCGCCTCAACATCATTTACTGGCATGACATGATTACAATACTTTTTTTTTGGCCCTCGGAAAAAAGTCGTAATTTCTGTTAATGATAAGAAATTACATTATGTAGATGTCATAGCATATGCATATTGAGGCTAGAAAGCCTCTCCATCTGTTTGTTAACAAAAACCTGAAATCATAGTCTCCATGCAGGGAGCGCTTGTGCAAATCCCAAAAATGAGGTAATTGTCTCTTTACAGTTTTAACTGTAAACGTTCAAAAATGGAAACTGTCTCTTTGCCAAGAGATCATTACAGTACTATATGTTCATAAAAATAAAACAACATACATAATTATACAAAAATGTCAAAAAAACATCGTGAGGTTATGTCTCCTATAGCATATGAAAGTCGATGAAGGGTCTATGATAATACTGATGGAAAGTTCCATCAATTTCTTCTTGGATTAATCAATCATCTTCTTGCTTGTGTGCTGCCTCCTTTGATAAGAAGTCTGCCCCTGTGTTGTGCTCCCTGAAAATGTGATGACAGAAAAATGTATCAAAAGATGATATAAGTTTGTGCGCCTCAGCCAATATGTGCTTCAATGAATATGCAGAGCAATGTGATGTTCTATTTAACCAATTGTATACTAATTTGGAATCCCCAAAAAGTTGTAGATGAGTGCAGTGTTTTTCGAGGGCAAAATGGAGGAGGTGTTTAGCAGTAACAAGCTCAGCAAAATTGTTAGTGCCTCTTCCCAATCTCATTTGGATTTTGTAGCAGTAGGATTCATTCAGGTATAAAATTCCCCTCCCCCCTTCCCCCAAACCCTCCTCTTGGGCTGATCCATTAAAGTAAGCCCATGGGATTGATTTATCGATGTGCTCAGGTTGTATACTCCTAAAGGGAGGGTTTGTTCCTTCATCGGGTAATTGATCAAAATCTGCCATAACCCTGGTCCTTATTGAGAGCCAGTGAGGGTCCTTGAGGTCAAAAATAGATTGTTTCCTGGCTGTCCAAAAGGCTCAGCACATCAGTAATGGCATGTTCCTGTCCTTTTCACCATGTCCACTGATCCAGTTGATCCAAACCTCAGTTAAGTTCCTCACCTGCCATGTTTGAAGAGAGGGGTAATGAGTAGAGATGATGTTCCAATGTTCTGAGATGATAGGGCAGTCTAGAAAGATGTGTTCTGTGCTTTCCTCGCTGCTTCTGCAAAGGTGACACCAAAATGGTCAACAAAAGGATCTCTTCATCAAATTTAGACCTATCGGGATTTTGTTGAATAAAATGGACCACATGAGCAAGCGCGATCTGGGTGTAGCTTTTAGTTTCCAGAGAGCTTTCCACCAAGGCTCAATGTGGTGTGGTTTTGCAGGGTCCATAAGCTTCATGTACCCTTCCTTAGGCAAATATTTCCCATGTTTTGCATAGGCCCATATGATTTCATCCTCTCCCTCTGATATCCGAACATGGGCTTGTGTAAGGGCCTCTGTAAAGTCGTACCAAGCCTGATGCCATTGAGCCAGTAGATGAATGTTAAGGGCCGATTTCCAGGCCTATTGGAAAATAGTAGTGTTTAACGGATAGGCTATATGGTTGATATGAGTGAAGCCTTGACCAGTTAAGTGTCCAATCACTTCAGTTGGTAGTATATGGGTGCTGCCGCATCCTATCCAAGGATCAACACCAACACGAACAACATTGCCATCATGAATTCACCATGTTAGACCTTCTCGTATGAGAGAGATAGAATTTAACACTGCCTTCCAAATGATGGAATTGTTGCTACTGTTCTTGTGGTTCTACCGGATCCAGTCCATTATGTTTGTATGGAAGATGTATTTAGCATGTGCAACCTTAGTCCAGAGACTTTGTGACATAATGAGCTACCAACCCAATTTGGCAACCAGAGCTCTGGAAAAGATGTCCAATTTCTTGATGCCCCAGCCTCCCCATTTCTTGGGCCTTGCAATAGTATCCCATTTAACCCATGCAAATAGTCTTCCCTGTTTGTTACCTTTCCATAAAAATTTGCAGCATATGTTTTGTAGTCTGGCTAGAATACCCCTAGGGATCCATGCCACAGTCATCCAGTACACAAGGGTTGCTTCCAGGACTGCTTTAACAAGGACAAGCCTGCCCACTCTTGAGAGATATCTATGGTATCAGATGTTCAGACGTTTTTCTACCTTTGAGATGAGCTAGGTCCGATCTGCTATTTTGTATCCCTGGGGCTTCAGTCTGAAACCAATATATTTTAACCCTTCCTCAAGAGTAAGGGGGGTAAATGGAAACCGATGCATAGCAAATTGCATTTCATACTAAGAGCATCCAACTGCAGTCAGGGTGGATTTGTTGACATTGATGACCATTCCTGTAGCCTGCTGAAAGAGACCAAAAACATTCTGAAGGGCAGTTGTGTCTCCAATGCTTCCATTCAAAAATATAAGGACATCGTCCACAAACAGTAAATGAGTCAAAGAACAGTTGTCCATGATCTTGATACCCATAATTCTGCCCCTTCTGTGTTCAGCACTTATAATTCTTCTTAAGCCTTCCATTATAAGGAGGAACAGTAGCGGGGAGAGAGGGCACCCTTGCCTAAGTCCCCGCTCGGCACAGAAGAACGGAGTAGGAGCACCATTTAGAAGGACATTGTATGAGACATTAGAGATACAACATAATCCATTTGATATACAAAAAGGGAAATCCTAGATGAGTAAGCAGCAATCGAATGTATAACCAATTTTCCCTATCAAAAGCCTTTGATAAATAAACTTTAAGAATCATTCCTTCCAGGTTCCTTAAGTGAACAAAGTGAAGAAGTTCTTGGGCAGTTCTAATGGCTTCATGAATTTGTCTATGCTGGAGAAAAGCAAATTGCTCTGGGGATATGTGGGTCGAAAGGACGTGTTTGAGTCTATTAGCAATGATTTTGGCCATAATTTTATAAAGGCAGTTGCATAAGGATATAGGGCGGAAATCATTAAAAGATGACGGCTTATCGGACTTGGGGATGAGAGCAATGAACGTTGATTTGATAGCCGAGGACACCCTCCCAGATTTTCGGCAGTCCTCCACCGCTTTTAGCAGGTCATGCCCCAGAAAATCAAATAAAGCAATGTAAAATTCTATGGTCCATCCATCCAAACCCGGATTCTTGTCTTTTTGGAAGCCTTTGATGGTAGCCTCAAGTTCCCCCATAGTTACATCCTTAGAAAGCTCATCCGCTTCCTCCAACTCAACAAAACGTGGGAAGAGTTTTGCAGTGCGCATGACCTCCAAAATGTTGGCTCCCATAAGGGCCTTGTAAATGCCTTTACAGTGTGAGATGGCTAAGGATGCCAACTCTCTGGAGGTTTTAACGGCTTGTCCTTGATCATTTTGGAGCTCCCAAATAGTATTTATAGTCTTTCGTCCATTTGCAAACCTATGATAAAACTTTGTATTTTCATCTCCTTCATGTAGCCATATCGCTCTGCCCCTGAGTCTCCAACTTTCTTCTCTGTCTTTTAGTATTTGGGTTCTCTGCTTGATAAGGAAAGAGTTCTGCTCTTTTTGCTCCTGAGAGGAGTAGGTGCCTTCTGAGTTTGCTTCGAGGGATGAGATGCCTTGTTCTGCATGTCTGAACATATTGTCATCTTGCTCCCTTTTCTTATGTGCCCATTCTTTGGAAATGTCCTTTAATTCCTTTAGGTTGCGCACAAATCCCCCAGCAGGGTCTTCATCATTTGAGATCAAATGGGATTGCTAGAAATCAGTGATCAACTTTATGTAGGAGGGATCCCTGAGCCATGTGGAATTGAATTTAAAAGGAGCTTTGATTTTGTGAGAGAACATCCAACTCCAAATATATAGGACGATGATCCGATATTCCTCCTGTGCCTACCCATTGTCTGATACGAGGGTGTATGGAAAAAAAAGGCTTCCTTAATAAGAAATCGGTCTAATCTCCTAGCCAGGCTTTGATCACCAATGTGGTTGTTTTTCCAGGTGTACTGGATCTTGGCTGATGGAATGTCAATCCAGTGGTGATCCTCCAGCATGTTCACAATAACATCATATAGTGAATCCAGCTAGGCCATATGTCCCCATGATTCCATGTACCCCAAAGAGAAGTTTAGATCACCACCAAGGATGATGTTATCAACCTGCAAGAGGGAGTTGCTAAATAGCCTTCTCCAAAAAAACTCCATGTTTTGACAGGGACCATAAACATTTATTACTCTGATTTCAGTCTCCAGGGCCTTAGAGTAGATGTCAGCTCCAATAAATCCTCCTCCTCCCTAGATATTCCTCAGATCAATTGTCCTGTTCTGTAAACAAATTGCAACACCCCCAGATCTCCCTGATACATCCAGAGCATGAAAGGTCCAGCCTAGCATCCACGATTGCAGTAATGGGATGATCGTGCTAAACATACACAGGGTTTCTTGTAAGGAAATTGAGTCAACCGGATCAGTTGTGAAGAGTCTCTTCAGGGCTAGTTTTTTCTCAGGGCTAGCCAACCCTCCACAATTAAAAGATAAAATCTTCATGGAGGGGGAGGAGGGAGGGGGAGGGCATCCTTTGCTTTAAGAACCCTATCAATAGTCTTTTATTTTCCCTGGGATACCTCCTCCCCAATCTGAAAAATTGATTTGGAGAGAGAAGAGGGGCAACCCTTTGTAGGTTTTTGTGAAACAGGAGTAATATCAACATCCAGGCCTACTGCATCCAGCCCTCTCTCTTTATTTTTAGATCGAGTGGGGTACCTCAGGGCGGAATTAACAGAGGGGGAGGGTGGGGGATAAGAGAGGATAGGGATAGTGAAGGGGAAGCAGGAGGTGTAAATGGGAGGAGGCATGGGAAGGGAGAATGACAGAAAGGATTGTCCTATCGGGTGAAGGATCAGGTGGTCCCCTGAGATTAAGAAGGGGGATGAGGGGAGAGGGGCAGGGGAGGCCATAGATTGTTGGTGCAAATGAGATGAGAGAGATGAATGAGATGCAGAAGCATGAGAAAAAAGAGACATACTCGATGAGAAGACATCACCCTTGGTAGCCCTGGATAGCATCATAGGAGGGGAGGGAGGCTAGATAGGAGTCTTGCCTCGCTTCTTCTGGACTGGTGCAGCTAGTGCCTCAACAGTTTCCAATGTCTTGATCTGTTCTTCTGATTGGGTCTCTGCTGATGGTGGAGGAGGTTGTTCTGTAGGGGGGTCCAACTCCATTTCTTGTGTGCCCAGTTTGTTTTTCCTGAGGAGGGGGCATGCCTTGTAAAGGTGATCCAGCTGATGACATCTTCTGCAGCGATATGGGATGCCTTCATAATCGAGTAACTGTTTGCGTGAGTAGGCTCTCCATTGAATCGTGATATGCTCCTGTAGACCTCCTCTGGTGTCCAAATGAACAAGGATCCTTGCGTATGCCATCATGCCTGTACTTTGGTAGGATTTATCGTACTCCATAAAAGTGCCTAAAGAATTACTGATCCTTCTGAATATGTCCTCAAACCAATATTGCAAAGGCAAGCCTGGTAGCCTGATCTAGATAGGGCTGAATCCAATTTGCTCAGTCTCTAGGTCAAAAAGGGGCGTCCAACGCTTAAGTAACACAGGTGCGTGTTCAAAGTGCCAAAAGGATGAAAGGACCCAGCTCGTGTGATCAACCCTTGTGAATCTTAGTGCGAACCATACCCTTACAAAGGTTTGGACAAAAGGGATATCCACCAGGTGCTGTCCCCAAATTTCTGAAGCCCAGGTCTTCAAGCAAGCTGTCGAGTAGCTCCTACCTATGATTCTGCCCACCAGAACCCTGTTTTCATAATCCATTGTATCTCCCCACTGAATATCCTCTTTAAGCTATAATATGACGTCTTTTGCCCTAGACTTGAAACACTTATGTTTCTTCTATGGTAAAATCACTGGGATATTGGGTTGTTCAGAAACCCTTGCCGAATCTGGAACCTCAAATGAGGGACTAGGGTTTGGGGGAATGTTAGGGATGGCCTCAAAGAGAGGGGGAACAGAGGAGAAGCAACCCGAAGGGGGAGCACAGGAGGAGGAAGGGTTGGGGTCGACAAGCGGAGGAGTAGCAGAGGGAGCTTCAACAAATGGCTCAGACAAGTGGGTCAGTGGGGTGGATGACATGCCTTCCAGCTCCGGGGAAGGGTTGATACAACCAGTCAGAAATCCCAGGGTAGCCGGGGACGGCGGAGAGAAAGTCGGCCAAGTAGAGGGTTCCTCTGGTAGCACAAAGACAGTGTGAGCAGGTTCAGAGAGCTGGGGGTAAACTTCAAAATTGCCAGAAAGCCCTCCACTATAGTTTAACATACCTTCTGAGGCGGCGTATGTGGACTGCCAGATGGAGCCTTCCTCCAGCGGATCCTCCAAATAATCAATTGCATCAATATCCATGCTACACTAAAATGTGGGCAAACTGCCTCGAACAAGTTGGCCGACGAAAAAACGGCACCGACATGAATGAAAACGGTAACAGTAGAGCGAAAACCCCGGGGAGCAGGGTCCGGTGCAAGGTGATGGTAATAGTATTTACCCTCAAATGGAATGTAAAGTCCGAGAGCAACCTAAGAGCACTATACCCTCATGGCGTAAAACAAATAATGTTAAAACCCCAGCACGTAAAAGTGAAAAGGGAAAATGGTAGGGTGAATTCCCAAATGCTGACGAGGGTAACTGCAGGTTGGGTGACTGACGGCTGCAATACCCCATACCCCTCATTTGTTCTGTTCTGTCATTTTCCATCTCAGTCGTTCTGTCCAAAAACCCTTTGTTCCGTCTAGAAACCCTCCATCATAACCCTCATCCCTAATGGAGTATTATAATCAAATAACAAGGGAAAATTCACTACAAGGTGCACAAAAATAGGCTACCTCCCTACTTTTTGTCATTAAATTTGATCTTTTACAAAGCTGCTAATAGTTGTCGACCTTTCCATGGTTATCCCTAAAAGCGTCTTCCATGAGCTTTGATGGAAGAGCAGTTACATATTTGCAAATCGGGCTTGTGATATTCATGATATGTTTTTTTGTGTAGATTTATCTTCTGGATTCATCGCATTAACATTGTTTGAATTGACGTTTTGAACCATCCTCTGTGGCTCATCATCATGATAGATCAATGTGTGTATAAGACAAATCTTGATAAAGTATATAAATAAAGGTGCAAGAATGTGATAGAACGTGAATGATGGGTAGTTGACAAGACCTTAGGGAAGGAGAGAGAATATTAGGTTAAAGTAATATGAAATAAATTAATAATATTTTAATTTTAATTTCTTTAGAAACTAATTAATTATTGCTATCAGAAATTTTTAACCTTACTAAATGATAATTATTAAAAAAAAAATAACAATTTTTTTGTTTTAATTTTGACAATTATTAATTAAATATACAATTTTGATAATTCATGATTATAGTTCTTAATAATTATTAAGAATAATAAGTATTAATAATTATTGAAATGAAATGAAAGATTATTTATTTGAAGTTTTAATAACAAGTTATTAATTAGTTGTTAAAAACATCGATTCAAACATTGTTAATGCAATGAATCCGGAAGATAAATCTACACAAATATAAATCGCAGAAGCCTCAAAGCAATAATGGTTTTTTGTGTTTGAGAATGGGAAATTTGAGTATGTTGAAACATAATTACTCATCGGGGTAAACTGGAAATGATTTAAAGAGGATATGAGATGTTTTGGCCACAAAGAAGCATGGTTTATGTCCATGTGTAACTTTGTATATTGAGAGCTGATGATGTATGTTGTTTAAGGTGGAGAATGCACACTTTGAAGAAGCCTAATTGATATGAATCTGTGTATCATTATGGAGGATATTCACTGTTTATTTGGTCCCTGTTTTGGATGGTTCCGTAGCATAACAGAGCACCTTCATTTTCCTTTTTGTCAATTGTTTTATTTCTATCCCTCATGACACGAAATTCCTCTAGTTTCGTGAACAAATTTGTTGAAGCCCTTATTCTCTTACTATTAGACTAATACATTCATCCACATAGTCTTTATTGAAGTGTATACCCATTTTGAATTCCCTATGATAATGGTTTCCTTAATGCCATTCCTAGAGTGTAGTTGCAGTTCTATCCCTCATGACATGAAATTCCTCTAGTTTTGTGAACAAATTTGTTGAAGCCCTTATTCTCTTACTATTAGACTAGTACATTCATCTGCATAGTCTTTGTTGAAGTGTTGAATTACCCATTTTGAATTCCCTAGGATAATGGTTTCCTTGATGCCATTCCTAGAGTGTAGTTGCAGACCCTTCCACATAAATAACGCCTTTGCACCATTATTGGTGTTCTACCCTAGACCCTAGGCAAAGGTAAAAAAAGGGCTTCTTGCTAGGTTTTTAATCAGACCTCCTACTCCAGATGGGCCTGGATTTCCTTTGGAAGCCCCATCAAAATAGAGAATAAAGCTTCCCTTATTTATTTTCGAATTCTCTGAATCAAATTGAATTAATCTTAATTCCCAAGTAGGAGGACTCTTTAGTCTCTTTGGTCTAGATCTTCCTATGTAGACATTGCTCCCAAGTTTGATCCCTTAGAGCCATAAGATCTCTCTTATACTAAGGTTTCCCTCCCAATTACTTGGTATTTCGACTAAAGACATGGCATCAAACAAGAGAGCTTTTTATTTTGCAGCAGAGAGAAGAGTTGGAAGCAAATTGTTGTTAAAATGGCTTTATTTCTTGCCAACTAGATTCTCCAATAGATGTATTTTGGAAGGGCTTTGATTTCTCTCTTAAGATTATTTTTCCTTATTAGATTTAAATTATAATATAGATACCATGTCTGGAACATGGTGGTTCAACCTTTGGGAATGTCATTGAATATTTGTAGCTCTTCCAGGGTTGTCTCCCAAGTTTTTTTTTGTGTGGTTGCATTCCATAAATAAATGAGAAATATTCTCGTATGAGTTTTGACATAATGCACATCTCGAGGACCATTTATATTTCTCTTTCTTAGATTTCCAGATGTAAGGGTTTTCTCTTGCACCAATAACCAACAAAATATCTCCATCTTGGGGATTCCTTCTCTATGACATATTGTTTTCTAGATTGTCCCTGCATGAGCATTTCTAGGTTTTGTCTTTGCTAGATCTTAATATTTTTTAATAAAGAAAACTTTGTTCTCTTCTATACATCCTCTTTCGTCTTCAAAGTGCTCACCCACAAGAGCATGGTATTTTAACACACCAAGGAAGGAAATGTAAGTATAATTTAACACCTCTAGGACTTTGAGTAGTCTAATTTTTCCATAGACCACTAATTTCATCCCTCTTAGATATATCCCAAATATGCACAAGATTGTGATCTTTCATCCACATTACTAAATATTTGAAATCTTGTCTTGTTTAAAAGAGGATTTTGACACTTTAAATGTCCTCCCATAACCTACAAATCGCTCGTGACAAATGCCATTTGTGTTACGAGGTTTTTGAATTTTTCAACACTTCTGTTCTCTCTTGAACACCCCAAAGCGAAAGTCCTTGTTTGCCAGGTATCTTTCTCATATAGTTATAATGGTTGTGTATCTTTCTCATATAGTTATAATGGTTGCTCTAAGGTACTTTGCAACAACATTTCGTTTTCATTTATTCATTCTAGTTTCCTCCTTATCATGAAAATTACAATATAGACCCTTTGAAACCAAAGGGATTGATATTAGCATATACAAGTAAAGGTGCATATATGCAAAGGGAGTGACAATTCATTCTTCATTGTTAATGCCTTTCAACAAATCTAGTTTTATTCCACTTAGCAGTGAAGTCTTAGATAACTTAACAAAACTTTACCAAGAATTGAGAGTAGTTCTCATTGATGAAGTATCTTTGATTGGCAGTGGTTTTCTATATCACATTGATGATCGACTAAGGAATATTAATCATATTCAAACAAAATACTTTGGAAACATTGATATCATATTTTGTGGTGACCTATACCAAGCACAACCTATACAAGATTCACTAATATTTGAACAACCTACAATAAGAAAGAAACCCATAACATATGACTTTTGGCAAGAACATGTAAAGTACTATGAATTTCACATTGCAATGCGTCAAACAAATGAAAAAATCATTTCCATTTTGAATAGGATGAGTAGAAATAATCAAACATAAGATGATTTGCATCACCTCAATAGAAATTGTATTCAAAATGCTCCTAATGATCCCACTTTCCCTTATCTATTTTTAGGAATAGGGATGTTGCATTGCACAACAAGAAAATGTTGTCTATTGTTCCTGGTGATGAAATTCTAATTGATGCAATTGACTATGAAGAAGAACATCATGGCAACATACCTTCTCATGCACATATAGCAATATTGCCTTAAAAAATCGTCCTAAAATTGAACATGCTAGTTGAAATGTATGCTGGAAACTAACTCACAAGACGATCTTGTCAATGGTGCAAATGGTATCATTAAAGCATATACAAAATTAGATAATTTTGATGTAATATGGATCAAATTCCATGATGCAAGCATTGGACGACGACAAGCACAAAATTTTCTTTTCTATATAGCTAACAAGTTTGTAAAGATTGGACTCCCATATTGTGGACAACAAAGATAGTTTCCATATTAGAAAAAATAGGGCATTTGAAAATAAAAAAACAATTCCCAGCCCAACTAGCATGTGCACGTACAATACATAGGTCACAAGTCTTAACATTAGACAACATTGCATTTGATCCTTCAAGGATACGACAACATGGATTAGTATGTACATCTTTGTCTTGTGTAAGAAACATAGAATCGTTGTATTTGCTTAGTTCACTTAAGAAAGAAAACTTCAAAGTTAAACACAAAATTGCTCTTGAAATGGAAGGCCTTCAAAAAAATGCAAAGTGGGAATTAGAGTACAATTATTCATTCATTGAAACAAATGCATATACTTCAATTCTTTCTATAAATACCTGCAATTTACAAATACATATTCATGGTTTGCTAAGTGACTATGATCTAATGCAATTTGACATCCTATGTTTATAAGAAACATATTTGAAACAACCAATCCTATTAAAGAGACTTGAAGTGTTCAATTTCATATCAAATTATAATAAACCTGGTTTACTCATCTGTGTGAAAAAAACAAATAAAGGTTTTGGAACATATGCACTTTGAAGAGAAAAATGTAGAAGCTACAATAACAAATATGATTGTTCATGAAATGCATGTTGTAGTCCTCAATGTCTACGTCAGACCATATGCAACATTGAGCAATACATTGCACCTTCTTGCGAAAGCATTATGCAATATACATGTAAATCAAACAATAGTCATTGTCGGAGATGTCAACATCACTATGCTTGAAAGGAACAACAAAACAAACAAACTAAGATCATATATGTACAATTACAGCCTTCAATTTCTTTTGGACACAAATAGCAATCCATGAATATCAATAATCGATCACATATGGTCAAACATAACTTGTCGCTATAAAACATTTAGGCTAGATACATATTGGACAGAGCATGATACATTTGTCTCATAATTGAAGATAAAAATGCAAAAGAACCATACTACAGGTGAAACTAGCCTAATGACTTTGCTAGTCAATATGGTTACACCTACTTAGTCATGTCCTTTTTATAAAGATGACATCAATAGTGAGTATTACTACCAGTGATACTTTTACTTTGTTTCTAAAGAAGTTGTCAATTATTGCATTGTAGCTTTTCAACAATGTCACCAACAACACATAGGCTTCAACAAGAAGAAA
Source organism: Pinus taeda (assembly GCA_000404065.3). NCBI lineage: Eukaryota > Viridiplantae > Streptophyta > Pinopsida > Pinales > Pinaceae > Pinus > Pinus taeda. The sequence goes on from APFE030629749.1 coordinate 96,700, forward strand.
ACATTTACTTCTTCCAACACATATGAATAAATTTTAGTAGAAAACATCTAGTTCTTTTTACACATGAATTTGCTTCTTTTTACATAACAATTATATTGTTTTGACTTGGACTCATATGTATTGCACAATTATATTTCTTTCTACAATGGATCAAAGGTATAAAGACATCTCACAAAAAAAACAAAGACATCTAGGGTCGTTTATTACATCTGACTCACTCGTTCTTTCCTACATATGTATACATGTATGTCTATGTTTAATTCTTTATTTGTTTCTATGCCTTTATTGCAAGATTTATATGCATATATGTAATATACCTATTTGTTCTTTCTATGTCTATCTGTGTCTTTTTATCATTTTTAAGGAACTTTGATATTTACATTTTCTCTACAAATACATATGCATAATTAGTCTCGCATATCTGATAAATAAATTGTAAACACATAGATATATATTTACTGACTCCCATCATTTCTATAGATATGGATTCTTCATTGGTCCTACCTTGACCATTTGTTGCAGTCATATAAAACCTCAAATCCAATAGGATCTATAAAAAATATCCACCATCACAACCATATTGGCTATATTTTGAAGCCCTATATCAAATATCTTCATTATGGGATTACCCCATTAATTGTATCTATCTTCTAAAAAACTATACTTTATTAGTAACTATTCATATTTGCATTAAATAATAATTATTTATTATTATATTGAATTATTATTTATATTATTGATATTATTTTTATATATATTATACTATATAACAACCCACTTAGTAAAGGATAGGTAATATATATCTAATATCTAAGCTCTATTCATGGGTCGTTCAACGAAACTAACTACCATCAACATTCATTATATTGGCTATCATCTCTATCAATCTCTTTAAACATGAAAGTTTGTATAGTTCATATCATAGAATTAGCTTCAACTATAGTACACATATGCCATTGGCAAACCATACGCTGTAAGTGCAAAAGTTAAAAGCCCTCTTCCAACTTTTGGATTATGCAAAAAGAAAATTGCAGCATTTAAGACTGCTTATGATAAGTAGCATCCATTCGTTTTTCAAATTAAACTCCCTATTCGCATCAATTGCAATCTATACACTTTGCACGAGTGCAGGACCTATCATGTTCATTGCCATGGGTTTCTTAGATTTCTGTCAAATTTGGTCAAAATAGTCTCGGAAAATAAATCCTCAACAAAATTTCTAAAATGCTACAATACAAAAAAAAACATCTCTTAAACTTCCTTCAAATTTTGTTTTATAAAAAACAAACTACCCATCCATGCAAATCATTGAAAAATGACAACATTACTACCTTATTGTTTGTCCCCACCTTACGTTTCTTCATATTTCACCACTTATAGATGTAAATTTCAGGCCGAAGTGATCTGTGTAAATACATATCTGTACTGAAATACGTTAAAATTGTTTACTCTAATATCCCAGGTTTATGTAGGATGAGCCCTTTGTTATGTGCAAGGATGCATATAAGATGGCTACCTACTTTATTTATGGGTACTTATTAGTCACTATGGCGATGATGAAGTGGTGAGACACAGACGGTCGAAATTTGGCAAAGATACTAGACAATGAAGTTCTCACAGTTGCATATGCTCAATCAAAATGTCAGATCGATTCTATAAATTGTGCATAGAATGAAAAAGGATTTGAATATTGGTATAATAAAATGTTCAATGCTACAATGAATATCAAGATATCCAAGTCCAATTTGGATAAGCATTTCTATCATATGTGGTTTAGCATTAGCCACAACAATACATATTTCCATCCTAAGGTTGTTAGCAAATATGTCTCCAAGATGCATCATTTCCATATTACAAGTTAGAGGAAGCGTTCCACTGTGAAGTTCTATCTTGGCTACAAATTTAGCAAATGGGGATTCCTGGCGGAACTGTTTAATCTCTTGACGGTTTGACACCCCATAGCTTATCTTTTGATCCTTCGTCATCATCTCGAAAGTTCTCAGCTACACCTAACTCTAACTTTCAACTGATCATGAAGTCACTCGAGGAATGTATGTCCTTTGTCAAAGGCACCATCTCTACCGCAGGATCCCTGGCAAGCTCACATATTTTAGGTGAGTGAATATCTCAACCTTCCACACTATTCTACGAAGCATCTATATCTCAACCTGAAGTCACTCGAGGAATGTATGTCCTTTGTCAAAGACACCATCTTTACCGCAGGATCCCTGGCAAGCTCACATATTTTAGGTGAGTGAATATCTCAACCTTCCACACTATTCTACGAAGCATCTATATCTCAACCTTCCACTATTTTAGGAAACATTCATATCTCAACCTCAAACTATTTTAAGAAGCATCTAATTGGACAAAATATCTCAAATCCACTAAATGTAACATCCTCCTACAAACCAGAAAACAACCTCTTAAAAATAAACTCTATCTAACATAGACCAGTTAAATATAATCACATCTCAAAAAATAAACTCTATTTAATAATAACAATAATAAGTTGTTGAATATGATGACACATTAGAAAAATAAAAATAAAAATCACATATTTCATCCCTCAATTTTCTCGGCAAAATAATTCAACAACAACCAACTCCCAAATCCTGCACATCTTACAACCGCCTTTACAGCTTAGAAAAAGGGGGGAAAATAAAAAATTATTGTAGGAGGCAACCAGGGCTTTATTATAATGGCTTTCATATCAGGTAGAACCTGAGAATCGATCCTGGTCAGATTGTGCTAAAACTCCCCTGGATCTTTTACAACTACTAACCAGATCAAAGTGGATGGCCATGTGGCTCTTATTTATAAACATCCAACAATACCCTAACTAACTCTCTATGTCTCAACAATAGCAGCAACTTGTATATCTCCCTGCATCAACCACAATAGTAAATCTCGACTAACATATTTTCATCGTAGTCCTTTAGCAGTTGCTGTCCAAAGGGATTCCCACGACCAATATCATACTAAGGGCCGAACCCACCACCCATCAAATCGCTAGAGAAAACACTACAATCTGCCAGATTCAACATCATTTTCTCATAGGCGTCTCTCAGCTTAACCAGATAAACCATGGGATTCAACCAAGTCCTTAATTTGATCTTGTGGAGGACCATGAATCTCCAAATCCTTCTGTTGTTGTGGTTGCCTCCAACCTTGGATCTTTGCAGACAGCGATTCTTGGTCGAGCCATCAACCATCACATATCTGCATTGCAACAGTGAACAAGCCACTCAATTCTTCAACTGACTTTTATCTCTTTGTTTGGGGTTCCAGTTATTGCAATGAAGTCTTGCATTTGTGTGTCCAATCCCTTGATATTGTTCTCCTTCTTCCCTATCATGTGATTGCCAAAGTCCAAGAATATCTCCAGCAGCAGCATCGTCATGCATGTCATTGTTTGATTCAATTTTTCTGGCCTCTATGTGTTCCTTGTTTCTGTCCCTTTGTCACATCTTCTTTCCTACTTTGTCTTCAGGATTTTTTTATCATTTTTTTGCTTTATTCCCTCTTGTTCAATTCTTCGAGTAGTGAGCTACATTTCCTGGACAAGGCAGTCTCATCTCTCCCAAGTTTGATCATCTTGTAAGTTAGTTTCTAGCTCTTTCAATCTTTTATGCAAATTCTTACGAATTTTTCCTAATGCATCATCCTGGTAAACAATAGTTGAATATAATTATTTTGTTTCCTTGCTAGTACTTATGTAATAATAGGGACTAGGGTTTTGTTAAAATTGGCAACTAGGGCCAAACTCCATGTGGGTCAGCTTATTTATGGCAGCTGATATTTTTATTGGATCACTCTCATTGAGAGGTGTAGGATTGATCTAAAGATCATCCGATTCCGATAAGTATTTATGGAGATATGAATTTATTTTGTTTATGTAATTATTATCAAGCCGACCAGGCACTTATGTAGGCTCTAGAAGCCCAACCGACGTGTCTATTCATCATCTTCGTTTTAGTATAAATAGAAGAGGATTTGAAGTCATTTGTACACACATTCTTCATGTGATCTTCTCCTCTCCACGTCTTGGGTTTTTGGTGAAGGAGAATCACATAAAGGATACGCTGGCCTATATACAAATGATGCCCTAAAACGCAGAAGCCCTAATTACAGTCATGGAGGAGTCTTATATGCTGTCCTAAAGGATGTTCTTCTATGCAGCAAGGAGAGGCTTCAATACGCTGTCCAAGGGAGCTTCTATTCACAGTGAAAGGAAGCTCTAACAGTGCCCTAGCCGCAGTCAAGAGGAAGGGTTCTATTCTAGCCGTAACCGCAGTAAAGGAGGCCTATTCTCAGCTGAAGGAGAAGCCCTCATATGCAGCCCTATAGACGCAGTTGAAGGAGGATCCTTATACGCTGTATAGAGGAGGCTTATCCGATATCTTAAAAGGCCCTAGACGCAGTCCAAACAAGTGTCGTAATTGTTGTTCAAGTGTGCCCTAGATGCAGTTGAATGTAGACCCTAGCACTGTACAAAGAAGGGTTTAAGCAGCAGAAAGGAAGACTCCTATACGCTGGCAGGAAAGGCCTTATACACTGGTGCCATAGTCACTGTTTATGAAGCCCTTCTTCAGCAGCAAGAAGACACTTAACGCAGCAAGAAGGAGAGTCTAATAAAGCCTAGTCTAGGCCGCAGTCAAGGAGGCATCATATGCAGGCCTAAACCGAAGCAAGAAAAGGATGTTAAGGTCTCCACCTACAGCCAGCAAGATAGCCCTTAAACGCAGCAAGAAAGTGACTCATAAATATCTATACAGACAGAAGGACAGCAAGGGAAGCATGATGTACATGATGCATGGGCAGCATGCTGTATGTGATAATGGGCAGCATGATAATGGGCAGCATGATAAACAACAGTGATAGAATGGCATACCTGTAGCAGCCCTATCACAATGAACAGCAGTGATAAAATGCCATCTGTTAGAACAGCATGATGATGATGATGCACATGGGTATGGGCAGCATGATGATGGATGAGATCATGGACAACATGATGCATGGGCAGCACAGTGATCATGAGCAGCATGATGATGCTGGATGTAGCATGATGGTGTTGCACAGTAAGGTGCAGCAAATGGACGAGATGCAGAACGATGATAGGTGAAGGAGTCACCTTGAGAATCAGTTGAAGCAGAATGTCTTCAACTGATCTCATCATGATACGAAAT